>WSXT02000030.1:2002125-2013791 GCA_011762715.2 Neuroterus valhalla
TATTCATTTGGAAATCAATATATTTTGTGAAAGGTTCCTTCCTCTGTTGAATAATCATATTCTTTTTGGGTTTGAAATTCATCTTTTTGGTAGAAAATTCAACTTCGTGATAGGAAATTCATCTTTTCATTCAAGCATTCAACTATTTTGTTGAAAATTCGTCATTCATAAGAAAATTCAATTATTTATTTTTTCTTTTCAATAAAACTCAATTATTTTGTGCATTACTCGATCAGTTCTTGTTTGGTCAGTTATGTACAAATTTCTTAAATATTTTGCAGGAGACTGGTAACCAGTATAATTCGTTAAAAAATTAAAGTGGAAACGAGTTAACGCTTACCGCTAAAGAGATTTAGCCTAATGGTGTAATAATAATAATAAGAAAATTTTAATCTTGATTGAAAATTGAACCATTCATTTGGAAATCAAAATATTTCGTGAAGGGTTCCTTCCTCTGTTGGATAATAATATTTTTTTGGGGTTAGAAATTCATCTCTTTGGTTGAAAATTCAACTTCGTGATAGGAAATTCATCTTCACATTCGAGAATTCAAATACTTTGTTAAAAATTCGTCATTCATGAGAAAATTCAATTATCTAGTTTATCTTTCCAATAAAACCTAATTATTTTGTGCATTACTCGATCAGTTCTTGTTTGGTCAGTTATGCATAAATTTCTGAAATATTTTGCAGGAGACTGTGGTGCCTTTCTCAGTGTGCAACTTAACCAATAATAATTCGTTTACAATTATGAAGTTGAAACGAGTTACGCCTACCCCGAAAGGGATTAAGTTTAATGGTGTGATAATAATAGTATTAATTTTTATTATTATCATAATTTGAAATTGAACTATTCATTTGGAAATAAAAATGTTTTGTGAAAGGTTCCTTCTTCTGTTGAATGATCATATTTTTTTGTTTTAAAAATTCATCTTCTTGTTGGGAAATTCAACTTCTTGATAGGAAATTCATCTTAATTCGAGAATCAATCTATTTTTTTGTAAATTCGTCATTCATGAGAAAATTCAATTATCTATTTTTTCCTTCCCAATAAAACAATATTATTATTTGCATAACTCGACTAGTTCTTATTTGGTCAGTTATTTAGAATTTTTCTGACAAATTTTGCAGGAGACTGGTTCCCTCCTCAGTGTGCAACTTAACCAATACCAATTTGTTTACAATAATAAAATGGAAACGAGTTACGCCTACCCAGAAAGGGATTTAGCTTAATGGTATAATTATAATAATAATAATGATAATAATAATCCTAATTGAAAATTGGAATATTCATTTGGAAATAAAAATATTTCGTGAAACATTCCTTCTTCTGTTCGATAATCATATTTTTTTGGATTAAAAATTCATCTATTTGGTGAAAAATTCAACTTCTTATTAAGAAATTCATCTCTTCATGAAAGAATTCAACTATTTTGTTGAAAATTATTCATTCATGAGAAAATTCAATTATCTATTTTTTTTCTTTCCAATAAAATTAATTTATTTGTACATAACTCGACTAGTTCTTATTTGGGTAGATTGTAGGAATTTCTAACAGTGCCCCCCCCCCCCTCTTATAAAATGTTGAATAGTTCCGAATTATATTTTCAAAAGGCTCTTTTCCCACAGTTGAGATGACGACTTGTTGGCTATCACTCGTCTATACCGCTCTGCTACATTGCGCGTTAGTTATTACAATATTTAATAAAATGTACTTATCCAATATTTTTTGTGGAAAAGTGACAACTTTCAATGTAGAAGAATCTCTTCTCGGCAAAGCTAGGTCTGTGTACGAAGAAGAGTACCTTATATTTGCCCTTTTAAAATACCCTGAATTTTATTTATTAGATGCATTGTTTTTTTTTTTTTTTGGAAATTCATATTTTTTGTGTGATCACACTTGGAAGTCTTTCTATGAAATTCAAATTTTTCTTCAATGAACCTTAATTATTTTCCACATAACTCGATTAGTTCTTATTTGGTCAGTTATGTTGAAATTTCTGACAGCTTATGCAGGAAACTGGTGCCCTCCCCAGTGTGCAACTTAACCAATAATAATTCGTTAACAATAATGAACTGGAAACGAGTTACGCTTACCCCGAAAGGGATTTGGCCTTATGATATAATAATAATAAAAGTTAAAGAATAGTCAAAAAGTATATAGCCAAAGCCGCTTGTAAGTATAGATTCGAGTTACCATCATTCAAGAACTTTCCATTGGTTCATGTCTGTGCTAAATTAAAGAGGATAATTTTCAAAAAAATAAACCTTTCAATTGCAAAGTTTCTTAGAGTAAACCATTTGTGATTCCCAAAAGAATAAAAAAATAAAGAGTCACAGCATGAGTTGAAGTGTTATTCAGAAATTTTACCAGATCCATTCAATATTTTTGAATCTCGTTCGTCCTCTGAAATAAGGATCGTGGAAGAAATCAAATAAACAAGACTGGGCCCTAAAGAACGATATCCAGCAGGTAATTTCCAGCGTTATCTTGCACGACACAGATTATTGGCGACACAGGATAAAACTCGGGACACGAAAATGTCATCAATATGGCTACCGGAGTTTGGAAACAGGTATCGGGCGATAAAGTATAGATGTAGCTGGTACCAGATCTCGTACCAGACATATACACGGAAAAGACATTAATGATCTTGTAATGCAGTGAGACATTATCGCCTTTTACAAATGTAGATCATTTATTGCAATTCGTAATATCTCTCCGAATCTGAATTAAATTAACACCTTACTTACAAATTGCCCCATATCATTCAGCGAGAATTCCTGGTGATAATAGTGATGATAGGGTCTGCCTATAATATTAAATGAGCGTTCTTACGTCCTATACCCACTTACACTCTACCATTCAAAAATACACTCTAGCATACAAAAATACACTCTTGCATACAAAAATTATAATGTTGCACTTTAGAAATTTCTTTCGTAGTTTTACGCTACATGAAGTGGAAGTTTTTTGCAATTAAATGTTTCGTAAAGTTACGAAACTGTTCTCAATTTTCAGTGGTGCTAATGGAATTGTCTATCAGTCACATGTTCCATAAAAATACGAATTTTTTTCGTAATTTTCAGTAACAGTAATGTAGAATTCCAAGGGTAATTAATTTTTTTCGGATTATTGTAATTTTAATAATATAGAATATATTTTCAATCTAATTATTAAAATTAATTAACCGAAATATATGACTAATATGATCATTACTTTTTTTAGATTGAAGGTAGTTTGTACTGCTTGTATTCAAATAATTGAACTCAGGATTATCGAGCTCATGATTATCAATCTGATTTTCTTCCTGCATTTGCAAATCATCACTATATCTTGGATTTCAAACGGAAGTGATGCTTCCCAGAGTATGGTTCTATGTTTTTTTTTTGACAAATTTCCAGTAAAAGAGTTCACACTATCTTACTTTTTATAACGTTTCAAGCTTTTTTTGAATCCGGCAAGAATAAAAATATTCGAAAATAACAATATGTTTGAATTTTTATTCAATTCAAAATGAGTATTTTGTATTAGAAAAATGAACGGCAGAAGCAGAAAAATTTTAGGAGTGAAAAGAAAACCCTTTTTATGAAGGAAATTACACACAATTTGATTACTGGGATAAATTTCTTATTATTTCAAATTTTTTTTTTTCTTAGAATGAAACGGGGGTCGAATTGTATGTAGGAAGCCTTTTTCCCAAGATCATAAAATATCATGCATATTTTTCCCAAAAACTGTTCCTTGCGGCCATTTACCACGATAAATTGAAATTCAATAAAAGAATTGCATTCTCTGAGTGTTTTATTTTAGGAATTGAAAACTTTCGAAACTCTAACAACTTGGAGCTGGAGCTGTTTAAATTCTTCGAATTTATAATGTGATGCGTAAAAATGTGGCAATTTATTGGCTTCTTTGCCACCTTCATAATTATAATCACACTGACAAAACTTTAATTGTGGAAAAGAAATAATTGAGAAATTTTAACATCTGGGATGTATGACCATTACGCACTTGACCTAAAAAATAATCTTTTTTGACAGTCGCGAGATTTTTTTATTTTGAGGATGAGCATAATGGTTGTACAATATAAAAAACGTAAGAAAAATTATCTTTATTCCTGACTTATTTCGAAATCAAATTATTCCTATACATGGGATATATTATTCGTGAAGCATACATGAGTAATATTTTTTATTGCCTTATAAAAAGATGTTGGATACAGAGCCGATTCCACTAAAACATTTCCTCGAGTCTGCAAGAGTAAAAATATTCGAGAAAATAACAATACATTTGAATTTTTATGTAATTCAAAATGAGTATTATACAATAAACAATAGAAGCAGAAACATTCTAGAAATCAAAGGAAATCATTTTCATGAAGAAAATTACACACAATTTGATTACTGAAATGGATTTCTAATTGTTTCGAAACGCTTTCATTTCCCTAGAATGGAAAGATTTCCAAAAATTTGGAAGGGTTGACTTGTGTGTAGGAAGCTTTTTTTAAGAAAACATGGACTATCATGCATATTTTTTCTCAAAGCCTTGTTTTTTGTGGCCATTGATTACGAAAAATTGAAAATGGATAACAGAATCATGTTCGCCATAATTCTAAAAAAAATCCGAGTTACTTTCTGATCTTAAATATTTCTTAAATATAAAAAATTGAGTGTGTTATTTTTCGAATGTCTTCTCTTAGAAGATGAAACCTCCCAAAACTCTAACAATTCAAAGCTAGAGCTTTTTACATTATTTGAATTTACAATTTGATGCATAAAATTTTGACGAATCAATGTTTTTTTTGCCACCTTCATAATTATAATTACATCGCTAAAACTGTAATTAACAGATTAGAAACAATTAAAGGATGTTATGACATCTAGGATATATGGCCATTACGCTCGTGACCTCAAAACATATATTTTTTGACAGTCGCGAGATTTTTTAATTTTGAGGATAAGCATAATGGCGGTACAACATAAAAAACGTAAAAAAATTATCCTAATTTTTTTACTTGTTTGGGAATCAAATTATTTCTATACATGGGATATATCATTTCTGCATCATACATGAGTAATATTTTTTATTACTTCATAAGAAGAGGTTAGATTTAGGGCCGATTCCACCAACTATGATTATATCCAAGAGTAAATCCATTTGTAGAAGTTGATTGAGAAAATTAAGAGTAAAGTGCTTTGAAATGAAAAACATGAAAAAAGTATGTTTTGAGAGTGCGACAAAGAATATAGTTGCTGCAGTACGCTACAGCTTCAAGTTTGAGGTTACGTTAACGTAATGGTAGCAAGAATGCACAACGTGGAATTAATTTTATTATATCAGCATACAGTGAATTTAGGATACGCAAATACTGAATTTAGTATACACGTGCGCAAATTTAGTATACGCATTTAGTATATATACATGTATAGGAAATCTAGTGAACGCATATAACACGTGTATATTTATGTTAATATGTGTACGCTAATCGTGAAGGAAGAAAAAATTTTTTCCCATCCTTTCAGAAAAATTTATATAAAAAGTTTCGACTTCAAGTATGAGGAAGACAATTAATATAAAGGAAAAATGGTATTTATTGTTTCCCTTGTAGTATTGAAATCGAATCTTTTTATATAAACTTTCTCCAAAAGGATGAAAATGTGCACACATACATAAAGGAAAGGATATTATCAGATTATTAGATTAATTGATTTGTGTTGGAGGGAATGGACTACGTTCCGGATCCTGATGTTATACATCCTTGTAATTCCGTGTCTGAAAAACCACAGATAACCTTAGAATCGAAAATGTGTCAATGAAATAATGACATCTCATTTAAGCCATTACTCGATTAATAAAGCATTCCTGATTACAATGTCAAAAATTGAAACAATAAAAAAATGTTTTTGCTGAAACAAAAACTGTATATTTACAACGTGAATATCTATTACTGCACTGAACTTTATCGCATCACATCCAAGCATAACCGTCTTCTTCCATGAAACAAATAAAATGGCTTGCCAGCCTGCCAACGGTGAGGTTGCGCTACAGTCTGCGCAAATCGCGTGAGTAGATACGCGCTTGCGCAGTTGAACATGATAAACGCGTATTTGAATTTCAGTATACGGAAACTATAAAATCCGGAAATAATACGGAAAAGCAACTTACTACACACTTCATAAATTTAGTACACATATAAATACATTAACAAAATTTAGCATACGTGAGTATACTAAAATTACAAAGTGTAACAAATTTCGTATAAGTATAATACTAAAGTTGCAAACATTTCTAACAGTGCATGCTTCAAAATTAGAAAGACAAGGAGAAAACATGGGATGATCGGTAATTCGCGACGTCATAAATACCATTTGACCTTAATTTCTCAGTTGAGATACTGCTCTTGGAAGAAAGTTCCGTACATCCGGTGGAGCGGATATGTGCAATCAGGTAAAGAGGTAAGGTGTGCATAAAGTAAAAATCCTAATAGTCAGCATTACTAATAACGGGTACATTGGAAGGGCGTGCCGCGGGGCTCTAAAAGTCTCGGACAGGTAATAACTCTATCCGCTCGGCTTGTTACGCGTTATACGTTCTGTTATATGGGAAACTAACTGTGCCGTCGTAACACCGTGCAATTAAGTTAAACAATTGCCTAGACCTCCATAAACAACCTGGGACGTACGTACAAATCATCGCCCGGTCCCAACGTTCCTTGGCCTTCCATCTTTCACGTTCTACTCCTCTCCTCTCCTTTTAACCCTTCTAACTGATACCTTGACGATGCAGAAATGAAATTTTAATACACCAACCTCCTACCCCTTTCACTCCTTGAGCTTATCGTCCGTCAAACCCCTAACCCAAGTGCTATCAGTTTTATCGAGATTCGAGCGAAACTTCCTCCAAGTGTAGATCGATATTTTGATACCTTCATCCTCGCTTTGCTCAATTATTTTCTTTAATTACATAAAATTATATTCAAGCACGAAAGCTATAATTCATTTTTAATTTAGAGACTGTATCAACAACAGTTCGAACGACAATAAAACGGAGCTGTCTTACTTTCCTTGGCTCCGGTCGCGCGTACAATGTCTTTTTCTCTCGAACTCTTGTTTTCTCTTCATTTTGCAATTACTGAGATTATTTATGCTTAATGTTCAGAACTCCACGCTGTAATAAATAAGGATAATGGCCGGGGCCATTAAGTCGATACTCTCAGTGATATTTTCTCACTCGTGCCCATCTGCAGTCTTGTTCGCACCCACGAACTCGCGGCAGGCATTATTACATACCATCCGTCAAATGTCCTACAATGTTTCGGGGAAAAAAGGAATAGTTTATCCGATTGCTTGATATTCTTACGCAACTGTCTGCAAAATGCTGATTGGATCTATAAATTTCATTATAGCTTGAATACTTTTTTTATCTGCCCAAAAAACCGTTTGCGTTTTTAACCGATTAAGTGCCGCAACCAAATGTATTCTCTCCTATCCGATTTCATTCAGCAATTATGAAGTCATGGAAATAAGAACTGGATAAAAGATAATATGTAAATTACACGATATAAAAAATGAAGTTCCCTGTGGTGGACTTAAGAATATGAAATTCTGCAAAGATGATAAAAGTATGTGTCTCTCAAACCTTCGGCATTTGAGGAGTAAAAGGACTGTACACATTTTTTCTGTGTTGAAGGAGGGAAAGGCGAAATGGTCCTTATTCAGTTTCCTACCCAATAAAATTGAAGGCTACGTATTTCCTCATAAAAACTTGAATATGCAGTGAAGCCTTTTTTGAATTTTTCAAATATGTATGTATGTCCAAAATATGTATTCGCTGATGTACCAAAATACAGAAAAACGTCGGTACTCAGAGTGTAACGTTCCTTCAGTCTGATTCTAAAAATTTAAAAACATATCTATACTTTATACGAGGAAGAATTTTTTTTCTGCCCATTGTAAAAAACCTCTTGCAAATTTGTTGCTCTGTGAAATTTTCTTACCTGGCTCAAGTTTTATAATTGAATAGATGAATCAATCACTTGGTTATAAGTTAAACTCTTTTGATGGAAATAACATTTCTTTGTTGAAGGTGCATTATTTTTATTCAAAATTCACCTCTTGTAGAAAATGCAAATATTTTTGTAAAAATAAATTCATCTTTTAAACATTGATGTTTCAATCTAAAAATTAAACTTTTTCTTTGAGAATTTATGTGCTTTGTGAACATTCGCCCATTTCGTATGGAATTCATCTTTATATGGTTGAAAATTCATCTTTCTCGGAAAAAATGCATCTGTTCCAGTTGAAAATTCATCATTTTACATGAAAGTTCATCATTTTGGTTGAATATTAATTTCTTCACCTGAAAATTTAACTGTTTCATTTTTAGTGGAAAATCAATCTTTTCTAGTTCAATATTCAACAATTTGGATGAAGATTTGTCATTCTATTTTATAAAATCAATGGTTTCTTTCGGAATTTACATATTCTGTTGAAAAATAGATTTTTTGGTAGAAGATTATCTCCTTCAAAAGTAAGTGTTCTTATTTAAGAATTATTTTCTTCAATTGACAGTTCAAGTTGTTCAGTTTAATTTTTTCGTTTTAGTCAAACGATCATCTGGTCGAAAACACTTGTTTGGTTAAAAATTAATTTCTGAAGCAAACAATGTTGCTTGTCCAGATTTGATTGAAAATTATTATTTCTATAGTTTCAAATCCTACCATTTCGTTAAAAACTTTCAGTTTTTGGTTGAAAATTCATCTTTGGTACATCATTTCAGTTAAAAATTCGTCTTTCTGGTTTGTAATTCAAGTTTAATAAAGTAAAACCTCTACCATTTTCTTTACAAATCCATTATTTAAAAAGAAAGTAACAATTTGTTTCAAAGTTAGGTTTTTATATTATATGTAATTTTCTCACATGAAGAATTAAATTATGTATTCCAATTAGAAATTCTATAATTGTAGTTACAAGTTCATTTGTTTGGTTGAAGATAAATTTTTTAGGGACTATTCAAATCTTGATTGACACATCACCTTTTTCAGTAAGAAGTAATTTATCTGTTCGAAAATTCGACTGTTTCAGTTTAAGATTCTTTGTTTTATGTAAAAGCTGTCATGTTTGGTTTAAAGTTTGTTTTTAAACGAAAAATATAACTGTTCTATTTTCGGTTGGGAATAAATATTTTTCCAGCTTGAGAATTCAATATTTAGTTGAAACACTGTATTTTTTGGCGAAAAATTAATTTTTCTATTTAAATATTAATCTTCCATAATAAATATTCACCTTCATGATTGAAAATTGAAGTATTTCAGTTAAATTTTTATCATTTCAGTTAAAAATTCATCACTTCAGTAGAAAAATAAACTGTTTTATTTGAAACCTGTTTCCTTTTTGCAATCGTAAATTGATGTTTTTAAAGTGTAAGTTCAACTGTTACAGATTTTGTAGAAAGAGAATATTTTCTGTTGTTGAAAATTTAATTTATCTTGCAATGTTTGACCAGTTGTGGTAGAGGATGTTTAGAACGAACGTCATGACTTATATATAGGTATGTGTTACTTTTAGTTGACGGAGAAAATTGAAGAACTTGAATAGGAAAAACCGGGAATTTTCCTGGAATTTGAAATTGTCCGCCAAATCGCCGACCTGTCTTAATTCAAATTATAACTAACAAACGGTTGGTAGGAAATCCAAAGATCGCGATTGTGGTATACAGAGCACAAATAATTGAATTTTCTCAATCATATTATTATTATTATTATTATTATTATTATTATTATTATACCATTAAGCCAAATCCCTTTCGGGGTAGGCTGATTCGATTACGTTTTATCATTGTGATCGAATTTTTATAGGTTATTTTTTCTGTCACTGAGTGGTTCACCACGCCACAGCAGATTTCTGAAATTAATTCTTATAAATTGCTCAATAGGAGCTGGTCCCCAAAGTTAACCGTGAAAAATACAAAATTTAAAAAAGAGAAAAAGATAGAGTTTCCAGTCGAGAAGATAAAAAAGTTACTCATCTTCCGTATAATCATGATGCTGCACCGACTGGAGTTTTCCTACATTGAAATTTACAGTTGAACACAAAAGAGTTTTGGAATACACATTTTTTGAAATATTGGTAGAAATGATGAAAATATGTAAAGAAGGACTTTTTAACAAAATTTTTGAATTTTGTATGATTAAATGGCATGCTTCGCGCGCGGCTCACTTCGCTCGCAAGTTTGAGCACGCCTAGGGCGCGCGTCTTTCGGGTCTCGCGTTTCGTGCTCGGCCTTTTTACCTCCCTACAGTTGTATAAAAAGCTTGTGAAACTCAAAAGCGAAATGTTGACTACTTCAATTTGAGGAGCGTGAATTCTCTTTTGTTAAAGCTTCTCCGGCTTTTAAGAATACATTCTCATCGCGTGTCTCGTGCTGCGCACTCGATCAAAGTTTGACCAAAACGGTGGTGAACTTTTGCTGCCTCATTTTTTTCACATGTTGTGTAGTTTTCCTAGACATTCAATTTCTAAATTTTTTATTTTATTTTTTACAATTGAAACAAAAACTACGCGTCTAATGGGAAAAATTGTAACGAATTTACAGATATTTTTCGGGTGAACAACTTTTCCCTATCAATCTTCTGTGTTAGCCTTAGTCATTTTTTCTAAAATTCTATTATTTTATTTTTATATTTATTTCTCCTGATTGAAATGAAAACAACATATCCTGTTAAAGAAGTTGATAACACATCTGAAGATGTTTTCCTGGAAAATAACTTGTCTCTATTTGATTTTTCCAAAGCTTGTGTCGATTGCCCGAAAGTTCATTTTTTTAATTTTTTATTAGCGTTTTTATAAATGAAGCAAAAACAACTTGTCCTGTTAAAAAGTTAATTTTACCAAACTTTTAGATCTTTTTCTGGTTCTCAAGTTTAGTTTATGTATATTTTCCCGTACCTTGCATAGTTTGAACAAAAAATGAATCTTTCTATTTCTAATTATTGTTTGTGCGATCAAAATTTGAATTTTCGATTTTTTGAGAAAACTCTAAAAGTTGTAAAGATCATCCTGGAAGGCTCCCAAAAAGGAACATTTTTTTTTCTTACAATTCTTTTTCATATCTTTCGTTGTTTGGCTAAAAATTCTCATTTTCGTTTATATTTTGAATTTTGAAAATGCCAAACCGTACTTACAATTTCCCAAGAAAGTTTTACAAATGCTCCCCCTCTTTCATTTTTGGTTCAAAATAGCTGGCCAACGAACTCGACTCGTCTTTTTGGTCCCTCAAAATGGGTGCCATAGCACGATCGAATATGATTATTCTTTTGAAAGATTATCGATTGCACAGATTATTTTCCATTATTTTTTGTGCAATCAGAATTGGAATTTTCGATTTTTTGACAAAATTCAAAAAGTTGTATTCACGATCTTGTAGGGCTCTCAAGAGGAAACATTTTTTTCTCTGACTTTCTTTTCAATCATGCGTTATTTGGCTAAAAGTTCCTCGAAAAATTCTCATTTCCTTTTACACTTTTGAATTTTGAAAATATCATAACTCTTACAATTTTGTTTTCATCGAAAAAATTAGTGAGGATAAACCACTGATCTCTATATACTAACTGGATGGTGTATTAGGTAGGCTGGTTTGTTCCGAATTGATGCCATGTCAAGTCT
>WSXT02000030.1:2033264-2043817 GCA_011762715.2 Neuroterus valhalla
TAAAATCAATTTTTTGTCAGAATTTGAACTATTCTGGGTAAATGGTCATTTCAGTTAAAAATTAGTCTTTCTGGTTCAAAATTCGACTACTTCAGTAAAATATTCACAATTTCATTTCATTCATCATTTTTTGTAAAAATGTAGTAATTTGTTCGACAGTTAGTCGAATTTATCTGAATTTATCGAATTAATTTATTTATTTAAGTTGATTTATCTGTTTAAATTTTCAATTTTTTTTGTTATCGTGAATTTATTTTCCTTAATTGTGAGTTTAGCTGTTCCAATTTTCGTGAAAAAAATGATATTTTTTTGTTGAAAATTTGAGTATTTTTTTCCAAATTGATAATATTTTGCAATGTTTGATCTGCTGTGTTAAAGAATGTTTAGAATGAACCTCATGAATAAAAATAAATGTTTGCGTTTTGAGAGAAATATAAATATGTTACTCCTAGTTGACCGGGAAATTTGAAGAAATTGACCGTGAAGAACCGGGAAATGACCGGGAATTTGAGGTCGTCCGCCGAATCGCCACCCTAAATTTCCAATGAAAGCCTCCATTGTCGATGTTTTAAATTTAATGTCGTTTAAAATTAGTTATTTGGAATTGAATATGAATCTTGATTTGAATGCATGAACATTGCTAAATAAAAGCACAGACCATTTATAAATATCAAAAGTTTCATAGTTTTCTGTTTTGAGAATAGTTTAAATTAGTTGGAATAAACAACCGAAGAGAAAAATAAAATTTTTCAATGATTCAAAATGTTGAATTTACAAAAGAAAAAACTTGGGTCAAAGATAATTCCAAAATTTCAGAAAACCTTTGGAATTAACCAAATTTTAAAATTCAGCTAGCTGAAATTCAAGAAGCATTCCAACTATAAACTTGCCCCATTTGATAATAATTCAAACTTTCTAAGTTTAAATTTTCGGAAAGAAATAATTTAGACGTGGATTATTCCTTTCATTAAAGAGTAATTAAGTTCTAGGCGTCCGTGAAATTGGAAATTATTTCATTTTCAAATAATTCGAAGTATTGGGGAATTCTTGGGATTTAAGAGTACTCCAAAATATAATGTATCGTGTTTAAAGGAAATCCATTGATTTCATTGGAATTGGTGAAGTGGGAATTAATTTTCGAACATTGTTTTTATCTTAGCAAATATTCCTAATCAAAGTTTAATTAGTTTTGTTTTATGTGATTATGCTCAACAATATATCACAATATCACTTCTATGGAGTATTCTGAAAATTGACGTATTACATTTTTTATGAATTTAAAATACCTTTATACAAAGCAAAATCATTAATATAATATAGGATTTCTGCACAATAATGTTTGGTTTAATTTTCGTTTGCCCTAAAACCTTGAACCTACAGAAACAAGCAAATTCAAGTTACAGGAAAAAATGCTATGTATCGTTTACAATAAGATTGTTTGAATTTCAGAAGAGTAAATTAAGTAAATAAATAATATCTGTTCAATTTCAATATGTATTCCATGTTCAATATACAGGGAACAAATTTATTAACGAAATGATGAAACATAAATTCGTAGGTAGTGCTATTGGAGGAAGAGTTTCGTTCAACAGTAATGAAGAGCATGACGCGATGGATGGGGAACTAGTATGCCGAGTCCTTCAACTTATGAACCTTACAGACTCTAGATTAGCGCAGGGTGGTTGTGAGAAACTCGAACTAGCCATGCTAAGTTTCTTCGAGCAATTTCGAAAAATATACGTTGGTGATCAGATTTTGAAGAATTCCAAAGTGTACAGACGATTATCCGATGTCCTAGGTCTCAGTGACGAGGCTATGGTTCTCAGTGTATTTATTAGGAAGATGTAAAGTATCTTAATAATTTTATAATCTATAAGTTTATTAAGAAACAGTGTTCAATCTGAAAAATCTACCTCAATTTACTGTATATTTCAGAATAACCAATTTGAAATATTGGGGTAGAAGCGAACAAATTATTTCAAAAACCTTGCAACTTTTAAATGACCTATCTGTAGGATATAGTTGTGTGCGAAAACTTGTTAAACTGGAGGAAGTACAGTTCATGCTGAATAATCATACGGTAAAATTAATTGATTCAAAATTTTAAAGATTGTTAAAATCAGGTAACGTCATTGATCATAATCGTTTTATTTACTTCCAGAGTGAGCATTTTCCATTCTTAGGAAACAATGTGGCGGTAACGGAAATGCGTTGCAGGTCTATGTTTTACACATCACTGGGTAGATTGTTAATGGTGGAGTTGGGAGAAGATGAGGAGAGATTTCACACATTTATGTTGCCTCTAACTGGTGAGGTTTTCTACACATAGAAGTTCATGAATTGAAGTCTTTTACCAATTACGGCCTTCAAGCTGAGACTTTTACTTTCAAGTTTAGGGAATCACATAAAAATAAATTCAAATTTAAATTCTCTTTTAACGTTCAACATTCAAATTTAACTATGTACGAAATTCTTGTGGATAAAAAAAAAATCGAAATTCTAATGACCAAATTTGTCACTTTTACTTTCTTGGTATTTTTTTCTTGTTTTTCATCATTTTTTCCAGATAATATAACCTAATAAGTCAAACTTAAAATATTAAATGTTGAAGCATAATAGTGTAGCAACGGATTTCAAATATTTCCATCTGGATTTCATCTTTATGATCGTTTTCAGCCACGAATTGTCGTTTGAAAGGGAATCTAAATTTTTATTTTTATTTCTTCAATTTTTAATTCTACTTGCAAGAGCACGACATTTCATATTGAAATACCTTTATAAAAAATGTAGCTGCCCTGGAAAGCCTAGGCCAGTTAATGGGAGCAGCTGATACTCCATTATTCGCCGCTGAAGAAGCGAAAAAAGCACTGATCGGACTTGCAAGAGATCTTAGAGGACTAGCTTATGCCTTCAACACTAAAACCTCCTACATGATGCTCTTCGACTGGATGTATCCTTTTTCTTTCTAAATAACCTTCTTAAATTGATGATTGCATTCGAAATTACATTCTATTCATTATTTTATCTAATTATTCTTGAAATATTATGGTCATTCTTCTACAGGACCTCTTTTTTCTAGTAAAACTTGCTTTCTCCTCACTTTCCTGCAACAGAGACCAAGACCAATCTATGCAAAATTATTTTTCTTAATATATTTATAGTTATCCAAACTATACGCCGATTTTGTTACATGCAGTAGAACTTTGGCACCATGAACCTCAAGTAACTACACCCGTCCTCAAGTTGTTTGCTGAATTAGTACAAAATAGAAGTCAACGACTGCAATTCGACGCCTCCTCTCCGAACGGGATTTTACTTTTCCGCGAAGCAAGCAAAGTGATATGTAGTTATGGGAATCACATACTAAACGTTGAAGTGCCGAAGGACCAAATATATCCTCTAAAGCTAAAGGGAATTAGTATATGCTTCAGTATGTTGAAGGCAGCCTTGTGTGGGAGTTACGTGAATTTTGGAGTGTTTAGGTTATATGGAGATGAGACCTTGGATAATGCACTCAATACGTTTGTGAAACTACTTCTTAGTATACCGCAAAGTGACCTCTTGGTAAGGACATTTTTTTGTTTATCTACTGCATTTACCCAATTTATATGCCTTTTCAGACAAATAACTTTTATAATAATAATATAATAGTATACAACAATAATGCCAGATGAACTGATCCAAAACTTATTTTCCTTTCTTCTACCGTTTTTATTAATCGATTAATATTCAAGCGAATTTCCACGTATTCGATCTTACGGTCAATATTGAAGTCAACAAAAAAGAAGACATAAAAACATGTTAAAAAAACACATTTTTATTAAATCTTGAAATTCTCGCCTAAACGTTTCGACCACACTGCGGGTCTTTTTCAAGAGTCGACACACACATCTATAATACATGAAAATACTTTGTTCATAAAAGAATAATAGACTAAATTGTTACAAGATTTCTCACACAAACTGAGATGGTGATTTTCCTGAATTAAAAAACAAATTTTAGTCAACATACCTGAGTCAAACAAGAAAACATGTAAAATTTTTTTCTAAAAAGAAGTCATCAAAAACATGTCAAAAAAACACATTTTCATTATATCTCGAAATCCTCTCCTCAACGTTTCGACCACACTGCGGGTCTTTTTCAAGAGTCGATACACACATATATAATACATGAAAATACTTTGTTCTTAAAAGAATAATAAACTAAATAGTTACAAGGTTTCTCACACAAACTGAAATGGTGATTTTCTTAAATCAAAAACAAATTTTAGTCAACATACCTTACTCAAACAAGAAAACATGTAAAAATTTTTTCTAAAAAGAAGTCATTTCAAATGATATGAGAATAAAAACTGTTGTTTTCTCCAAATTGAAGCCTCAAAGATAATGGAGAGGCTCCAATAATTCATGGAAATGTCACATGATATAGTACGATGTTTACAGACAGACGATACAAGACGAACTGTTTTGAAAAGTCGTAATTTTTGAGGTGAGAAGTTACCAATAAATCTCTGAAGGAGCGGCGCGCCAAAGCTTGAGAATAAATTGAATGGAATATTATTTAATCGAACAGAAGGAATCCTTTTTTTTAATGCATGATGGTCTGATGAATACGGTTTATATTCATAATTTCTGTTATGAAATATGAATTTCTGTTTTTAAATTTATTGAAGTTTTGATATATTAATTGATAAAAATTGATCCGATGATGTGTCTTTTAAAAATATGATTTTCTCTGGCCAAAATTTTAATAGTATCGAAATGAAAGAATTCCCATGTGTGTTGTGACAAGCCAGTGTTGAAATTTCCAATTCTACAATCTCTTTTATGTTCATAGATTCTACTTTTTAGCCTCCTGACAGTTTCACCTATGTTGTGTTTATCACAACCAGTACAATTCATTGAATAAACAACATTGGTCAAATTTTCTGTAGTGACAGTATTTTTTTTTTTTTTGGTAAATGATTTATTTAGAGTATTGGTATTCTTGAAATAAACTTTAATATTGAACGTCTTTAAGGATCTCCTTAATCTTTCGGAAAGACCTTGAACGTATGGCAAGGTAACATTAAGATCAGTTTTTTTGTAATTTTCTAACCATCTCTTTTTTCTTTTCTTTTTTATAATAGATGTATTGTAAATTTCGTTGATAGGTTCCTTGATGACATTTTCTATAAGCGGTAGTGGATAATTGTTTAATTGTAAGGTGGCTTTTAATTGGTCCAATTTTTCTGTATTTTATGTCACTTAGTTTAATAAAACGGTCGACCAAACCTTTTATCAAACCAATCTTTTGGCTGAACAAATGATGGGATTCATTATTCAAGTAATATCCTGACCACGATTGTTTATTAAACCAATCCGTGATTAATTTTTCATTACTTGGTATTTTTTGAAATTCTAAGTCTAAAAAACCTATGGTGTTATTCTTTTCGTTTTCAAGTGTGAGTTGAATGGATTCATCAATACTGTTGAAGATATTCAAAATCTCTATAATTCTATCAGTTGCAACAATTGTAAATATGTCATCAACGTAACGTTTGTAAAAAATTGGTTTGAAAGATAATTTCAATAGGGCTCTATTTTCAACATCTTCCATGACCAAGTTTGATACTAATGGAGACAAAGGAGATCCCATTGGACAACCTAATAGCTGCTTGTAAAATTTATTATTAAAGGAAAAAACTTTATTATTAAAAACAGTTCTCACAGCGATTAAAATTTCATTTTTTGATATTTTTGTTAAATTTTTATATAAATTCAATTTTTCTCCAATGCAATCAATCATATTTTTGATTTCGATAATAATAAAATTTTGGCCAGAGGAAATCATATTTTCAAAAGACGTACCATCGAATCAATTTTTATCAATAAGTATATTAAAACTTCAATAAGTTCGAAAACAGAAATTATGAATATGAACCATATTTATCAAACAATCATGCATTAAAAAAAAAGGATTCCTTCTGTTCGATTTAATAATATTTCATTCAATTTATTATCAAGCTTTGGCGCGCCTTTCCTTCAGAAATTTATTGGTTACTTCTCACCTAAAAAATTACGACTTTTCAAAACAGTTCGTCTTGTATCAACTGTCTGCAAAGATCGTGCTCTATCATGTGACATTTTCATAAATTATTGGAGCCTCTCCATTATCTTTGAGGCTTCGATTTGGAGAAAACAACAGTTTTTATTCTCATATAATGTGTGAGAATTGTGTGAGAAATCTTGTAACTATTTTGTTTATTATTCTTTCAAGAACAAAGTATTTTCATGTATTATAGATGTGTGTGTCGACTCTTGAAAAAGACCCGCAGTGTGGTCGAAACGTTGAGGGGAGGATTTCAAGATTTAATAAAAATGTGTTTTTTTGACATTTTTTTTATGTCTGCTTTTTTGTTGACTTCAATAATGACCGTAAGACCGAATTCGTGAAAATTCGCTTGAATTGCCATCCTGGCCGAGATTTTGTTATATAGTTGTTTAGGTCAAAGATTCGTATGGGAGATCAGTGGATCTTTATTACGTAACATCAAGAGGGTTTTATTCAAATATATTTAACGGGGTTAAACATTAAGTAATAGAATCATAGTTTATAAACAATTATATGCCTTTAAAACAAGGGGTTGACCATTTGACTCAAGTGTACATCATATTTCAAGATTTCCGAAAACTTCAATGATTTCAAAGTTTTCCAAAGATTTCAAAGTACTTGTATTACACTTTCGAAAATGTCCTTTTCACTGTTTTGACATTGTCTTTGGTCTTGTGATAGTAACGAAGTAAATATTTACTCCCTGAAGGGAGCAATTACACCGATAGACGACTAATCATTCTTTGTGTTCAAAAGCTTAGGGAGAGAAATATTTTTTTCTGAACGTGAAACAAATCATTTTGATTATTCCTAGAGAATCCGAATTTATCATTATTCGACATTTACAAATGAGGAATTTAAATCCTGTGTTCTATTTATAGGACTACCCAAAATTATCCGCGACGTATTACGTTTTGTTGGAGTGCTTGGCACAGGACCACATGGCTTTCCTATCAACTCTGGAGCCCCGGGTGTTCCTGTATATTCTCTCGAGCATCAGCGAAGGCCTCACGGCACTAGGTGCGCTTAAAGACTCCTACACAGGTCTGTGCGGCTGATTCTACCTTATCGCCACTCTCTTAATCCTCTTCGCCGTCTCCTTTAGTTCTCTCATGAATTTACTGAAAAACGTCATAAACTTAAGATACTTTCAACATAACTTAAGGAATGAAAAAAAAATTATATCAATTTATACAGAAATCATATTGGAGTATAGATTCAATTAATTTCAAAGCCTCAAATTTAAGACAAAAAAAAAAAAATTTATGGTATCAAATTTTCAATCAGAAGCTGCACCAGCGTTCTTTTATATCAGTAACTTAATATTTCGTATCATCAGTAGTTTATATCTGATCACTCATACATAGTATTGTTCTATTTGGAGTAAATCAAATTATTTGAAAATCAAATACCAAAAAATGGGAACATTTTTCGTCAAATCGTCTGATGCAATACCGTGTACTCCGATCTTGATGTCCCTTATTGTGTTTCCCTTGAAACCACAAAAATATATTCTAGAAGTATTATATCAATCTAGAATCTCATTATAAACTAAATTATAAATTTAGATTAATAGCTGAAGTAAGGAAAGAATACTGTCTTTATTGACTAATCTGGAAATTTTCATACTTTCACGCTTAGATGTTCTTTCAATAAAAACTTCGTGTCAAAATTTTGTGGTATCAAAGGAAAATTTGGTCTGAAAAAATCATATTGAAAATACATCAAAATCCGTACTTAATGATTATTGCATTCGATGGTTCCAAATTTTCCCTTTCGATCATTTGCTTTGTGCTTTTTACATCATCGCTTGGAATGAAAATCAACACATAAGACAAAGTTTTCGGAAACACCTTTCTTGAGACATAGGCACCATGAGGATTGGAGTGTGTTAAGTCTAGACCCTAGTCGATACAATCGATATTTCAAAATGCAGTCCTACTCATCTAGCATCCGAATCATGCTTGTGAGCACTTCATTTCGACTCACGCGTAGTTTTTCACATGCTAAATATTGAACGCAATGTTTCAATAAAAATTAGGGGTCTAGCACGCGTAGTCAGCCGCACAGCTGACACTTTACTCATGAATTAACCATTTTTACAATAACCAATTTGCACTTCATGTGTTTCTTTGTGTATGCGTGAATTGTGTGTGGCTAGAGACATAACAAGCAATTGCATTTACATATTATTCAAAGCAATATACTCAAAATACT
Organism: Neuroterus valhalla; assembly: GCA_011762715.2. Taxonomy (NCBI): domain Eukaryota; kingdom Metazoa; phylum Arthropoda; class Insecta; order Hymenoptera; family Cynipidae; genus Neuroterus; species Neuroterus valhalla. The sequence goes on from WSXT02000030.1 coordinate 2,041,575, forward strand.
TAGAACTGACTTTTCAATAGTTTGTGAGCTTTCTTGTACGGCGTCTGTTTTAAATTTGAATAGTAATTTCAGGAAATTTTGCATGATATGTGTATTTTTTTTAATTGTTTGTAACCATCACGTAAATATCTGTTTGCTTTGTTGTCTTCTAATTGAAGTGTTTCAGCATGCCTTTTGAAAAATCTTTTCTTAGAGGGTTTTTTTTTTGTGTAATTACAAAGCTCTGACTCATTTCACTGTTGACTCTATTCGACACTCTTTTTTATGAACACTTATTACAGTATAGGACAGAGTCTAAACGTCAGGGTAGTCCATACATTTGTGTATATTTATACCAAGGTTGGGTCTAAACTTACGGACCTGGGAAAGGGTAAGGGGCCTAATGAAAGAATTCATCTTTTATTGATATCAAACATTTTCAGGGTAGTGACCGGGAAATGACCGGAAATTTAATTAAAACCCGGGAATTCACTTGCATCAACCTAGACTATTAAAAATTCGACCGAAAAAATAAGAGAAATGACCGCTTTTTTTTTTTAATCAAAAAGAGATCTTATATTATTTAAACAATGTATCGTTCCTTTAATCTGATTCTCAAAATATTTAAATATATCTGTACGCCATGAGAGGAAGAATTTTCATTTTTGTCCAGTAGAAGGAAACGTTTTGCCAATATGTTGCTCTGTGAGATTTTTTTAGCTGACTCAAATTAGATAATCAAATCGATGATGGCTCAAGCCTACAGAAGGAATTATTACTTTCATTATTTCAAAAAAATTATTTATCACGTTTTATTTGCTTTACCTCATTTATCCGACTTGGGACAGGAAATTTCAGAAAATAATTATAGTTTTCATTCTAGGGCAAGTAGTTTCAGTTAAGAAGTGGAATTTCACTTGGAACAGGGGATTTTTTACATGGAACGTAAACTTTTCAAACTAATTATAATTCGGATTTAGACGAGAGGAATTCAAAAAAATCGTTCCTCCAATTCAAAATTCGTCACAATTCAAAGTTCCCTCTTCCTAATTCCAAATGAGGAAGGCTTGTTTACATTGTTCACTGAAAATTCATAGTTTTTGAGTTAAAAAATCAACTACTTGTTTGAAATTTAAACTTGTTCGTTGGAAATCAAATTTTTCTGTGAAAGTTGCATTATTTCAATTCCAAATTAACCCCTGCTTGAAATTTTAACTACTTTGAAAAATCAATTGACTTTTTTTGGTGAAAAATTCAAATATTAAGTTGAACATTGATTTTTGAATTTGAAAATTAAACTATTTTTTTTCTGAACCTATGTACTTCGTGGAAAATTTGGCTCTTTTGTAGAAAATCAATCTTTATGTTCAAATATTCATCTTTTGCTTAAAATACATCTATTCATTCGAAGATTCATCATTATATCTGAAAGTTCATCAGTTTGGTTGAAAATTAATGGCTTCAACTGAAAATTCAACTGTTTCATTTTTAGTAGAAAATTTGTCTTTTTGAATTGAAAATTCAATTCTTTCGTTAAAACTTCACTTTGGTCGAACATTCGTCTAGTTGAAAATTCTCATGTTTGGTTTAAAATTAATTTTTCCAGACAAAAATGTCACTATTCCATTCTTGTTTGAAAATTTTTATTTTTATGGTTCGAATTTCAACCATTCTATTGAAAAAATTGTATTTTTTGGTTGAAAATTGTATTTTCCGCTTGAAAATTCATTTTTTGTCCAAAATTGATCTATTCTTTTTATTTAAATGTTCATCATTTCAGTTAAACATTCGTCTTTCTGGTTTAAAATTCAATTACTTCAGTTAAACATTTACAATTTCATTTATTCTTCATCATTTTGTGTATAAATGTGATAATTTGTTTGACAGGTTTTTGTGTTTGTTGGAAGATAGCTTTTTTTGTTGTAAGTTAGTTTTTTTTTCTTGTAAGTTAGTTCTTTTTTTTGTTGTAAGTAATTTTTTTTAACTGGAAATTTAACTTATCCCAATTGAGAATTCCATAGTTTCTTTATGGAATCTATTTGTTTATTTCAACATTGATTTTTTTTATTTTAAAATTTGCGTAATCAAATTTTCGTTTAATTAACATTTTCAGTAAAAGTTATTTATCTGTTTGAAAACTCGACTCCTTCGGTTGAAGATTATTTTTTTTTTAGTATAAAACACTCGTGCTTGGTTTAAGATTGGTTTTTTAAACTAAAAAATTTACTGTTCCATTTTTGGTAAAAATGATTATTTTTGGACTT
>WSXT02000030.1:2050785-2065884 GCA_011762715.2 Neuroterus valhalla
GCGGTGTGTGCCGGCTGATGTGGGCGCGGGAGTATCGGGTGCTTGGAGAGCTGCCGGACTGTTCGGTGAGCGGGTGGGGGGGGGGGTGGGGGCTGTAATTTATTATAATAAATGATAGCTAAAATAATAGAATTTTACACTAAACGTTTTGTAAAAAGGTGAGGGAGAATAGAATACCAATGATTGACCAAATCGAAATAGTTTTATACAGTGATCCCACATAGTCGCGAGTAAGACCTCCGCTTTATTTAATTATCCCCTAAACCCGTCGGATGTTACTTGACCTGAGAGTCGATTAAATTCTTCCTCATGACTGATAGGCATCAGCAGGAAGCAAAATCAGATTTAAGACGTTTTTCCTCCATTACAAATCACAGTTTTCCTTTTCTTCAGAATTCCATTTTTTTAAATTAATAAATAAATTTTTTTTCTTGCTCGCAATGTCCGATCACATAAAAAAAAAGGCTGATTTGATTTGTAATTTTATTTTCAATTACTCTCATTTATCTCTAGCTTTGCGAAGTTTACCTTTCAAGTCTATTCATTGTTCTAAAAGCAAAGCTCTTTGAAAGTCTGTATAATAGATTATCAAGATTTTCATAATGTCTTCGCATTTTTTTCAGATTTTTTTAATAGCATGGATGAAAGGTGTATCGGTTTACTTCAAGGAAAATTCTTGAATGAGTCTCTCTGTTTCTGATTCTGAGGACGATTCCACCAACTCCCTGTATAGTGCAAACATGGGACGACTTTCAGGAACAAGGGGAAGGTATAAGTCAAGTTTATACAGAGTTTGAGTTTGAAGATATCATTTGATAGTTTTGCAGATAATCTCTTAAAATTTCTAGAAGAGCCATGAAAAGCTGATCTCCGCTAAGAATTGAAGATCATAAGGGAAAAAGTGGCGAGCAAACAATTAGGCCTTTGAATCCAAGAATAAATAGTGTCAATAGTCTCCCTTGTCCGGTTTAATATCGCAAGGTCTGGGGCGTATCAAGTCATTCAACCCATTTTTGACGACACACCCATAACAGGTAAAAAAAAAAGGAATTCAAATTTACAAATTTTATCAAATGTCTGCTATTCTACGGATGGCTCGATACTTTTTAATTATTTTCATTTAATTGTAAGAGCAGTGGGTGCGATTTAAAATTCTCTGAATTCTTTGTCTTTTTGCCCTGAATTTGCTTATTTATTCAAAGAAATCAAAGTCTTCAAGCTTTTACAATATAAGGAAGAGAAAAACGTTTCTTTTAGAATTGTTTCTCCTAATTGGCACTTTAAAGTTGCGATGCGAGACCTGATGGCCTTCTAGCGAACTAAACAACATGGCTGCCTATGGGATACACGTAGCATTATTTGCATGCGTATTGCACTCAAATAACGCGATAATTATTAATTTTGTGTCAAATTCATCAGTTAGAAGTAAACAAGAACCATAGAAGGGGAAACGATACTCTCAAAGGCAATGTGTGCTGCGTTGTGGATTGTGACTCAAAAAAAAATATCGACACTAATTTGACTTTCTATAAAGTACCAAAATTTGGTAGTGGTACTGTTACAGTGAAAAATCTTGTTGTAGAAAGCACTGTTGTTGATAAACGTTCCGAATGGTTAAAACTACTCAAGATTCAAGATACTGATCAACAAATTAATACTAGTTTGCTCTATGCATTTTAGCGTTGATGATGTACTTCCTGGTTTGTTTCTTATACAGTTATTACGTGATTATTGAATAGAATTAATATCATGATCATTTAATAAAATCTATGGTTAATCCACAGATATTCCTACACAAATAATGCTAATCATATGCATGCCGAATCTCATGTAAGCAGCCATGTTTGTGTTGATACAGCAGCGCCTTTTTGCCCGCGGTGGATGTTTTCTTTGCCAATAGCCAATCGTATTTTAGCATTGCTTGGTAAAGTTTGAATTTCTTGAATTCATTGAATCTTTTGTTACAAATTTCTCAATTTTTCATATTCATTTATATTAAAATTGTTAAAATATTCTGGCATTCAATTTGAAATTAATTTGTAGAATGTAAAATGTAAAAATATTTAGACATTGAATTTTGAAAAAAAATTTTAAGTGTCGAAGAACTCATTTTGAAGCTTTTCATGTGAAATTATTATTTTTAAAACTTTAGGTAAGAAATACTTGCACACCTGTACAACTTGAAAATACAATATTTCATAATCTTCAAAAATTCAACTCAAAATGGTGAGAGTTCGAGCACTATTTGTTCAAAATTTTCGGATTTATAAAATTTGAATATAAAATTATGAAATATCAAACGCTTAGAATTAGAAATTTCTTATTTGAAGCTTTCAATTAGGAATTTCCGAGTTTCTACTATTTTGAATTTTAAATTATAAAATTTTGATTTACGTCTCTTTTTTTTAAACATTGTTCAGCTATCTAGCCTTGCATGTTCCAAATTTTGAAAGCACAAATTTATAATTAATAATTTAAGCCTGTTTTATGCTTCTATTTCAGACAACGGTGTGCACGACAAGTGGAGAGACTTTGAATGATTCTCGAGTCCATTTCGGTGCTTCATTTTTGCAAAATTTACTGATCATCCAAGAAAACTGAAATTTATCAAAGCCGAATCTACGAGAGAATATTGAAAATAAAGTCAGTGGGTACAAATACAATTGATATTTCGGAATTGAATAAAAATTACTGAGATTATACTGAGGTACTAAATTTCAGCAGTTTCTAAATTGCAAAAATAAAAAACATGGCGAGTATGTTTTACACTTCGATAATTAAATTAAAATCAAATTCCATGAAGATAGTGAACATTCTGTAGAAAAGAATCAAATGTATGTATGGAGCTTTATAAGTATATATATACGGATTCGCGACGCGAAAGTAAAACTTCAGCCTAAGAAGAAGATTATCGAATCAGCAGATTTCGCAGATCCAACTGCATGTATAATTTCACATTATCACTATTGTGAGTTTCTTTCTGCCGTAACTTCCCCAGTTTAGTTCGATCATTTCATCGTATGGTTGTCGGCCGCATGAGAGAAGAACTTCAATTAACGCTAATTCCAGCTAATGCGACACTCCCCCAAGCTCATAAAACGGCTTGTCTTTTTAATTCCAAAATGACTTGTCTGAGTATTCAGTCAGCAAAATTTAACTGGCCAATTTGAGAGTTACTTCTGCAAAAACGACTCCTTAAAACTTCAAAAAATTCTAGAAATAATCCTATCATTTATCTTCTGTTAGAGGACATTGAATAACCAGGAAATTTATTTTAAAAATAATTTACTTTATCCATTTTCTTAGCCCCTATAACCTTTTATTGGATAATAACTGAAATTAATTATTATAACTGAATTCCCGTATTCTAAAATCCTTTTTCGAGTCCAACATTCAAAAGTGTTCAATTTTTCAAAATCATGCAATTACGTGATTAAAATTTACAAATGTTATAATTCTAAGTACCTACTTTGAAATTAGAATTTTTCAATTTCGGAAGCTTGAAGATTTGAGTTAATTCAGAACGCTATTCAATCATCTCAGTTATGAATTGTTTTTTCTAAAATTGCTTTTCAAAGTCTCGAATTCCAAATTTTTCAGTTTTGATTGCTCGAATTCAAAAACTTTGATTCAACTTTTTGATTGTTAAATTAAATTCTGATGGCCTTACACTTTAAATTGTTGAAATTTGCAGGCTTTTAAGTGGAAATGCTTTTATGTTAAAGAACTTGGAAGCATATCAGTTCCCTATGTTTAAATATCAAATTTTTAATTGTTGATTCCATTCTATAATTTTTCAGTTCGACAACATGGAAGAAGAATCAATTCTCAGTTCCATAGATATATTGACCGAAATTTTGTATTTTTTGTATTTGTTTGTTTTGTTCATTTTAGATTTTTTATTTAAAAGAAATTAGTTATATAGGTATTTTCAAATAATATAGTTTTATTTGAGATAAGAGTGACAAACCCGATCTTATTTCTAAAATTCATAATAATTTCGGATTTGAAAGATTTTGATAGGAATATTATTTTGAAAAAAGTGCACAATAAAGTGAGTCGTGAGATTTGGAAAGCTTTCCTAATTAATTTTGGCGATTAATCAGAAAAAAAATTAAGAAAAAAAAAGACAAAAGATAGAAAGAAGAGGATTTGGAGGTTGCTCTCTCTTCTATCTCTTCTCTTCTTTTCTTTATCTTTTTTTTATTACTAGGTACATTCGAATGTATTTGTCCTAATTTGCTCGTTGGATTCTCGATTTTTCATTCAATTCTCAGAAGTTGCAGATTTTAATTTCAGACATTTTCAAACGTGATAAATTCTTGACCTAATAATTGAAGAAACGTGTTATACTTAAGTTTTAAATAACAAATTAGATTTTTTTCGAAAACTTTTTCATTACTTTATTTTTACTACTAAATTGCATGATTCAAAAAGCTGAAGATTGAAATTCATTAGGGGAGCCAATTTCAAGGCTCCTTGACCGAAAAGCAAACCTACACGTGGCACTTTTACGTTCATTTTCTGCTGTATTACAAGAACTTTATGTCCAGATGTTCCCCATGTTAAACTTAAGCCGAAACAGATTAGACTTTGATGAAACTACAGTGAGATAGTCTAATTACTTCTTGTTGCGAAACATTCCCATTTTTCAAAAAACTGTAAATTAATAGAGTTCTAAAACCTAAATTTTTTTTAACAGATCTCAAAAGCAATTTTCAATGTTTGGCTTGTTTCTGGATCTTTTATTTTAAAAGTGGAAGCAATAACTTTTATGAATTACATATATGGATAGTTTCACCAATAGGTGGGATAAAATTTCCCTGAAGATGCATTATTGTTATCAGCTGTATTCCGCATTTACAAGTCACAGCTGTCTTTTTGCCTTTTGCACTTGTTCTTGCTACTATCGAGAAGGTCAATAAGTCATTCAATTGATAACAGACACACAAAGCCAAGAAAGAAAGCAAATGTATTTTCAGGGCGAGAAATTCCAACTCATAAAATATATTAAGCTCTATAATTTTAAAAAATGACCTGAATATCAATTTATCAAAAGTGAAAGTATTGATAGAATTTTTTGTAATTTTCTGAAAAGATAAATAATATTGTTTTTGGTGAATTTCGTGGAGGTTTTGAAATTATGATGAAGAATATTAAATTTGTTAAATTTGTGAATGGAAATTCTTCGTTCTGAAAAATGCCTTCTTTTATGTGTATACTTAATTTTACTTTATTATAATTATATTTTATTATTGAGTCTTATCATTTAAGATTGTATATTGATAGACAATAAATAGCATTTGGTTATGTCCAAAAGATTGTTGCATATTCACATCTGTTATTCATACTGATGCAATCATTACTGATAAAACTATGCTAGGCTCAAACAAACGTCAATTCAGTATTAAATCCTCTCGTACGTCTGTGTATGAACTGCATTTATTTTTCGACCATATTCTCGCGCATTTTTGAACAGACATAAGAATTAATAACTTCTTTTTATGTATTCGAAGTTCCTTTCAAAATGAAAAAATCAAACATTTTAATTTAGATTAAAGAACTTGACAATTTTTTGATCAAATTAAACAAAATGTACCCAATGTTAAAATTCTTCAGAATTATTTTGAAGTTAATTTGCTTACATTCAAAGGAACATCTCAAAATTTATAAATCTATAAAATTATGTTGAACCACCGTAAAACGTTATCGATGATAAAAATGATTTGGAATGCTCCTCTAAAATTCAGTATCCGATAATTCAAATGAAAACTCACGTAAAACGTTATCTCAGGACAAGATAAAAAATGATTAACATTATCTGGACTGTAAAAGTCGTGAGAGCTTAAAATAGAAATAATTCATTCAGAAACGATACACTTCTTATTCAAAGCTGATCAAAACATAGGCTGTTGTTTTATCCAATTGATTTTTGTCCTCAAGGTCAATTAAAAATTGACCAAACTTCGATATATTCGATTTGTGTGTGCGATTCAAAATTTACCAGAACTTAAATTTCAAATGAAAAAATTCAGATGTCTATAATGTCTATTTTTTAAAAGGCTTTCTATTTCGGGGTAAAAGTCAACATCAATAACTTCTAAAACACCATCCGACTATATCAACAAATTTTAAACCGTGAACTTCTCGAAGATCGCGTTCTAAATAAAACTCGATAAAATTAATATTCTTCCATTCGGGCTCGTGCCAATCGTTATTATTATGAAATTATAAAATTAGAATAAGAAACTCTGGTAGACGTCTAGACTGAAATACTCCAAATAAAGCACTTTGCGCCAATTAAAATTGTGAATCTTTATTTTCCAAAGGGTATTGAGGTTATTAATTTATCAGTATCGCATTCTTTTTTAATTCATTGGACAAGAATAAGTCAGATAAGCATATGCAAGCCAGATACTGAGTCTGTTTTCATATAATCAAACATGCAATCCATACAATTTTTTTTCGTACAACTTTTGAAGTGCAATTTGCTTCGGCCATGAGCTGTGAAGTTTTCCTGATCGTATGGTATCAATATCATTAAGGACTCATCTTAATTTTAAAAAAATGTTTCTTTGAATAGTTTTAAATTTTAGAAATTTTGTCTGTCTCTTGGAAAATATTAGAATGTACAGATTTTTCAACAATCCAATAGACCCATTAAAATTTTATAAAGTATTCAACTCTTTCCCAGTTTTAAAAGTCGAATCAAATGAAGGTACATATTCAGTTTGAGATGCTGATGATTTTAGGCGTTCACAGAATACATAAAAAAATTTTAAAAATGATCAATTTACAGGGATTGCCCTTTCCTCCTAGTTGAAATTTCCGTCGAGATTCAAGATTTGAGCCCAGCTAATTCTGAATTCAAATGTTACTTGAAATATTTAAAATTCGACCCATGATACCGGGTTGGAATGTCATTTGTCTTCTACTAAACCACTCTTCTTAAAGAAATGCACGTTGCTTTTTTCCTTCCAATCAGACGATGAGAAAAGAGATTATAGAGGGGCCAGATCGTGACACAAGATCATTCTGGTAGCCAAAGATTTCTGAGTTGGAAGACCGGAGGTCTTACCCTCCCTGTCTTCACTCTTACCCTTTTGTGGCACCACAAGCTCACATTCACTTCAATTATATAAATACGAAAATCTGGATCGTTGACTATTCGTTGTCATTAATAAACGTCACGTTTACAATTTCCATCTGCCACTTGTATAAACTGACGCTCGTAAAGAATTTCGAACTTTCCTACACTCTCAGCTAGAAGAAAATTGAAATTTTAACAATAATTATTTATTGGAATAACTTTATGGCATACGATGTTATAGAATTTTGAAATTTTCTAATCTATTCCGAAGCACCGAAAGCAGCAACTATTCCGTACTTACAATTAGAAAATATCGAGAACTCTAGAGGAACCCGGACTCTCTCTAGCACAAAATATTTTATTTAACAAGGGGACCTTCAGGTCACCTAATTTTTGTTTTGGTCGATAATCTCCTCAGTGATAGACACCTGCTAGAGGTTTTCTGAAAAATCGACGATTTTGGACGATTTTCGAGAGAAATGCATTGTAAGAGTTGTGAGCGGATGATTGTTGAGCTAGCTATTTGCAAGCACCTGGTAGCTCACCTGGTAAAGCGTTTGGCCGATAGCCGCAAGGTTGCACGCTCGATTCTCGCTGCCTGCACTTTTTTTTTAATGCAAAACTGTTCATCTATTTATTTCTTAATAATTTTTAATAAAATTTTGATTTTCAATGATTGTTTAATCTTTTTCCAATGGAAACCCTGTTTTAACTGTTCATTATCTCTCGTCTGGAAAGTTTTGTATTTTCTTTTGAATAATTATTTTATTATTCGTAGTATTTATATTTTTATTTTAAATTAGGAAATAAGTGTTTCAAATTATGTAATCCTGATGGTACATATGTACATTAATTATTCAGAATAAATGTTAATGGAAGTTAATGAATGTGTAAAAGACAATTGACTATTATTCCTGTTTTATTTTTTATATCTTGTATGAAACATTTTGATTTCGTATTCAACATTGCAATTTTCGCTTGAAACACTTATTTCCTAATTTGAATTAAAGTTATAAATACTACAAACAATTAAATAATTAATAATTTGGAAGAAAATACACAACTTTCCAAACGGAAGATAATTAAGAGTTAAAACAGAGTTTTCATTTAAAAAAAATTATTAAACAATCATTAAAAATGATTAAGAAATGAATAAATAAACAGTTTTGAATTTAAAAAAAAAGTGCAGGCAGCGAGGATCGAGCGTGTAACCTTGCGATTATCAGCCGAACGCTTTACCAGGTGAGCTACCTGGTGGTTGCAAATACATTTACGCTAGCTCAACGACCATCCGCTCGCAAATCTTCAAATGCATTTTTCTCGAAAATGGTCCAAAATTGCGCCTTCTTGATTTTTCTCAGTAAACCTTGTCTATCGATGATGAGAGTATCGACCAAAACAAAAATTAGGTGACCTGAAGGTCCCTCGTAAGAGGGACTTAAAAGTTCTTTTGAATACCCTATTTTTTCAGATGTTTATTTGAAAAATCATAATATAAATCATCCTTACGTCGATAGAAAATCAGGAAAAGTTTATCTTACAAATTTTTTGTCAAAGTGTTTTGGCTGGCCATTTAAAAAATTCCGAGATTTTGAAAAAAAGAACAAGACACTTTTATGATAACTATTGTGAAGGAATAATGTTGATCACTTGATTTTTTATATTTCTCACATTTTTTTAAACTTGAATTTTGTAATTTCTAGAGAAAATGGCACTGCCTGATGGATTTTCAATTTTCTCAATATTCTCAAACTACATATGGAAATAGAAAAAGGAATTTCTAAATTCTTAATTCGGTAGTTTAAAAATAGAAAACGATACAAAAATCTAAGAAATCATAAAAAAATTCTTTTCAAATAGTTATACATCGCAAATTTGGATTCCATAATGTACTTTTAATGCTTCTGTGATTTAATATGTTCTACTTAGGTTTATACAAGAGATGAGCCAAATTTTCTATTCCAATTATCTGAATGAAGAATGAAAAGTTCTTTAAATCGTTTAGCATTGACATATTGTATTCCAAGACTGCCTAATCACCGAAGATAATCGTAAACAGAGACTTTTTCCTCATACTGAAAGAACGCTCTTAAAATTCCGAATTCCTAAAAAATATTAAATTTACATCATTTTCAAAAAAGAATGATCTTGTATAGATGCGAAGTATCAATATTTTTATACTTTGGAATTGAAAACTTCCAAATCCGAATACCTTAAAGTTTGAGAGTTTCCCAAATTTCCTAAGTATATAATTCTAAATCGAATTTTCAAGTAATAAAACCTATCGTTAATTGAATGATTGAATCGAGTTGAACTCAACAGCTTTTGAGTTGAAAATATTATTGATTCAAGATTTGGAAGTCTCAGAAATCAAACTTCATCAAAACAGAATGAAGTTAGTCTATAGATAAAATCTTAAAATAAATAGAATCTGAGCTTTCAATCTTTGAATATGGGAAAATTTGAAGTTGGAAAACTTGTAGCTTTTAGAAGATAAGAAATTTGGTAGATGGAAATTATAAGCATTTGAAATTCTATTATTACCATTTGTCTCGTGAATATCAAGTATCTACTTCACATATATTAAATGTTTCTGAAATTTGGTCCATGTGAGCTGATAAACTAGATATCTTATAGGCAATATGAGAGGCATTTGGAAGATTTATATTATTTTCTTGAAAAGTTACAATAACAGGAAGCCTAAACCTAAGCATCAATAATCCTCGTCAAAAGAAAGCAGACATCAAATATCAAGTATATTTTTTTAACTTGAGGATATTCAACGTAGGTATAAAATATTTTAAAAATCCTTGTCATACGATAATAAGCTTTTTGGAAATGCTGATAAAAAGTTGATTTCTGGGTAGTTCAAAACTAGTAAGATAAAAATGTCATCAGTAAAAAAAGGGAGATGAGAATTGTAACTGATGCAAAATGCCGGGAATACTGCGGTTGATTAATCTTCACTGATAGTTTCCTATCTCTGGTTAAAGTTCATCCTTCGGATAAACTCTAAAATCCTGCACTATAAGATTTCTCTCTGAACAAAGTAATATTTATAAATATAGTTCAGTTTTCTCTTACTATAAATAAAAGTCAGATATTTTGGTTTGGAATTTGATCACTCAAATAATTTCAAGAATTCTTCGAGATTTATAATCAGTGGTGCAATTTCGACAAAATTAGACATTAAAAAAAAGTATCGAGGTTTGAAATAAAAATCACAGAAACCACTGTTATCAATAAATACCATTATCACTGTAATTCCTCGATTATAAATCCCCGAATGTTACGAGCGTCAGTCCATCACTTGTTCGCAATGAAATCTATAAAAAAACGTGGTATATCCTAAAACACACGCGCGCGTCGAAAGTTTAAAAATGAATCACTGAAATCCGTTGGAAAGGTTTCTGTTTCTTGGTCATCACCTTGATGTATAATTTGATCACGAGGAAGAAATAATAAATTGGAATATAAATAAATAGTTGAATGAAATACAATAAGAATTGGTACTGAAATGAATTAGAATTGAATATGTATATTTGGAAGTTCACGACGAAAACTCGGAAACGTAAGAACAAACCGCGCGGCACGAGGGCAGATCCTCGACTGAATGATAAACTAGCCTTGATTGGCTTAATATAGTACGAGGAGGGCTGTAATTGGCCGTTCTTTGCGCGCGGGAAATGATTGGTCAATTTAATCCTAGAACCGTGGTGCATTAAACATTCAACCGGCGTTCACTCCCTATTAACAACTGCTCGGTGGACATTCATGTATACAATATATAGATGATGGTAGTGGTTGAAGCTGCTGGTGCAGCCGTTTACTGCCGATGGTCTTCTTTCTTTATCACTCCTTTTTTTTTCTTTTTTTCTCCTTTACCTCCGTTCCAAATCAATTTACCAATTGAAATCACTGCCGGACCCGAGCGATGCCCGGTACTGAATGGTCGCGACGCGTTCGCATGAGTAACTCGACTGGCGAGGATGGTTATCAACCATTTACCTTTCTTTTCTTCTACCACTCTTTATGTTGTTTATATGTGCTGGGTGTTCCCTAAATCAAATAACTATTATTTTATGTATTATGGAGACAGTAGCACATGTCCACAATATAGTATTGTCAAAGAAAACGTCCACCGCGGGCAAAGAGGCGCTGCTGTATCAAAACAAACATGGCTGCCGCACGGCTTCAGCATGCATATTATTCTGAACCACTCTGAACGTTTATAAACAACAATACTTCCTTCAACAATATTTTTCACTGTGACAGAACCCCTACCAAATTTTGGTACTCTGTGCGAACCCAAATTAGTGTAATATTCTTTTCGAGGTTACAATTGACAAAACAGCACACATTGCCATTGCAAGTATCGTTTCCTTTTCTATGGTTCCATGAGAACTCAATTTTCCAACTTTTATATTATCTTTATTAACTTCTTATTTACTTTTAACTAATTAATATGGCACATAATTAGTCAGTAACGCGTTGAATTAAGTGCAACACGCTTGTCAATAATGCTACGCCAAGCCTAGCGGCAGCCATGCTGGTTAGTTCGCTAGAAAAATCCGACGAATCGTGGACAAGGAAGGGGGGGGGGGGCTCAAAAATTTATATACTAATTACTAATTGAACGCTGTGCCATTCCTTTTATTATACTTTTTGAATAATCATTACACTTAGCGGTCATCCATGAAAGACGTCCGTGGTTTTGGCGTGATTTCGGACACCCTAAAGGATTATAGCATAAGTGTTAAAAATATGTCAAAATAAGGGGGGGGGGGTTTAGGTCAGAATTTGGACGTCATTTACAGGGGGTTCCGAGCACTTCCCGGTGATAGCGACTTTGAGATGTAGAAGACCTAGGCATGGCAAAGGGAAGAGAAAACTAGGAAAGACAATAAGGTTAAATATGGGCAGTTGAGGAGAAGGTAAGGTGAGAGAATTTAGAGAAAAATGGAAAATCGGGAGGTAGAGAGGTAGAGAGTACAGGAGAGGAGGGAGAAGACACGCTGCTAGAAAAACTCAAAAGGGTGATTGCGAAGGTGAGGGAGGAGTTAAGATCAAGAGAAGATGGAGAGGTGAGGAGGAGAGGATGGTGGGATGATGAGTGTAGGGAAAGCAAACTCCAGCTAAAGGAAAGTGTAGAAAAGTAGAGGCAAGGGGAATTAGAGAAAAGACAACTTAACATAGAGGGAGACGAGTGCTCAAAAAGACGTTGAGCGGAAAAAGACAGGAGGAGAAGGTAAGATACATGGAAGGAGTCGAGAATGCGGTAAGGGAAGGGAGGGTTTAAATGAAGAAATCGGAATGGGCGAATGGACGAAATATTTTTAATCCTTGCTAGGGGGCGTGGAAAATAGCGTAAAGGGCGATGGAAGAAAGGCGGTTGCGGGAGATGAGAACAAGGGGAATGAGATTAGTCAGAGAGAGGTAAATGACGCAATCATAAAACTGAAAAGAAATAAAGCAACATGTGAAGATGGCTTGGAGAATGAAGCACTAAAATATGGCGGAGAAAGGGTGAAAGAAGGAATGTGGAAGATTTGCAATAAGGTCCGGAAAGGCGAAGGGTGTCTCAAAGAACGGAAGACAGGGCTGGTAGTACCGTTGATTAAGAAAGGAGAGGGAAATAAGGTGGAAGAGTATAGCCTCATGTCAGTAGGCTATAAAATTTATGCGTCAGTACTTAGGAAGAGACTTGAAAGAAAAGTGGAAGAAGAGGAAAGTATACCGCATAACCAAACGGGCTTTAGAATTGGTATGGGAACAATAGATAATATATATGTGCTCAATTATTTGGTAAATAGAAACTTGGGGAGGAAGAGAGGGAAACTTGTTGCACTGTACGTGGATTTCAGAGCAGCTTTCGATTCCGTGAACAGAAGAGTCCTTTGGAAGGCTGTAAAAGAAAGAGGAATAGATGACGGTTTGGTAATAGAAAGGATAAAGGTTTTTATTATGTAAAAAATGTAGATTTGTGTTATCAGAAAGGATGGAGCTTTTTTCATAACAAAGATAAGTTAATCAGAAGAAAATTTTCCAAATTGGGACAAAGAAAGTTTGAATTTAATTAGGTTTTTTTCCTCCAGTTAAAGCTAATAAAACTCTCCATACATAAATCGAGGCCGATTTTTGGAATAGACTTTTGAATTTTTGAAATTGCATTTTGTATACGAAATTGAAATTATGAGATGGGAAAGAAAATACATGAAGGGGACATTTCTGAAATTTCATTTGGAAAAAAATCAGGATTTTCAAGAATTAAAAAAAACACTTGGAACGTAGGTAGGAATGGTAGTTTTTTTTTTAAATAACAATATGCAATGTTTTTTTTTAATGACCGTTCTATTCGATTAAGCATAATTATTAATTTTTTCGATTAGTAGGAAAATTGATGTAAAAAGTTCCTCCTTAATCTCATTTGGCACATCCAGACTTTTATTTGTGATGTTTACAATGTTGCAACGTTTCGGTAACTTACTGTTACCCTCTTCAGGCTATTCTATAGGAACGAAGCGCAAGTCTGGATGTGCCAAATGAGATTAAGGAGGAACTTTTTTACATCAATTTTCCTACTAATCGAGAAAATTAATAATTATAATTACCGGGCGTAAAGAAACTTGGATTTCATCATCTCTCCATATTATATTCGATTAAACATATTAAATTAACAGAATTTTCTACCCAATGCAGTGGTTTCAGGCCGTGAAGAGACCTTAACTGTGATAAATAAAAATTTTCAATTTTGTTTTCAAACAATGATCACCTCTTTCAAAATTGCAAGCGCTTTTTAATTTTAAATTATTTAGAAATATATTGGTAAATTGAATTGATTTGAATTTCGGACTTTTCCGGAAAAATGACGGGGATTTCGATTTAGTGACCAGCGTTTTTCTTTTGAATGCACTAGTATACAAATGAAAAGTGGTTTGATATATTTCATTGTTTCGGTTTTGTCTTGGAATGGTGCATTTTCTAAAAAAATAATAATTTTGAGTTGAGATAGTAATTAAATGAAGGAAATACAATACTTAAAAGTAGAATTTCGGCTACTGTATTTGATGATTGTGAATTCTCTTTCGTTAGAGCTGCTCCGTCTTCAACGAATACATCCTCATCGTGTGTCTCGTGCTGCGCACTCGATCAAAATCTGTCCGAAACGTGAACTTTTCTACATAACCTTTTACTCTTATGCATCAAATGTATATAATATTAATTTATATACCTCGTACCTTGTTTTGTTTTTCAAAAATTTAGTTAGTCTATTTCTAATATTAATATAATTGCAATTAAAACAAAAACCACGCATCGCATCAAAAAACAAAAGTTCTTCTTTTCAAACTTTTCTTTGTATCTCGTTAAATTTTGCTAGTTTTTCATTATTTTTTGTACGAGCGAAAATGGAATTTTCATTTTTTGTGAAAATTCAGAGTTGTACTAACGATCTTACAGGGCGCATGAAAAGAAACATTTCTCTCCCCGACTGTTTTTCCTATCTTGCGTTATTTGGATGAAAATTCTCATTTTCGTTTACATTTTTTAATTTTGAAAATACCGCAACTCTGACAATTTTGTTTCTAACAAAAAAAAAAAAAAAAAAATTCGGATAAATTGTTCCACTTTTACGTACTACAAGAACCATACTTACAATTTTTAAATCTTGGGAAAAAAAGTCCAAAAAAATTTCCAAAATGCTCTCCCTCTCTGATTTTTCATCCAAAATAGCTGGTTAACGAACTCGACTTATCTTTTCGGTCCCTCAAAATGGGTGCCAAAGCGCGATCAAGTATCAACATTCTTTCGAAAGTTATCGAGTTCGCAGATTATTTTCAATTATTTTTTGTACGATCAAAATTGGGATTTTCAATTTTTTGAGAAAATTCAGAAAGTTGTGGAGTCCATCTTGTAGGGCTTCCAAAAAGAAAAATTTTTTCTTCTATACTTTTTTTTCATATCTTCCGTTGTTTAGCTAAAAATTCTCATTTTTGTTTATATTTTCGAAT
>WSXT02000030.1:2083493-2096956 GCA_011762715.2 Neuroterus valhalla
GTAATTTGTATAAACTCGGCCATTATATAATATAGAAAAGGAGAATTTAGTGCTATACAAGTCTCTTAAAATAATATGATGGTCTGAATTAAGAGATGAAACATTAAAGGGATGTGCCGCGATAAAAATAGGGGCCCTCGTTCACAGAGATCAAGAGGGAACTTCCCCTCTTCATCCGAATTGCGCGGTTCCGACAAGATTCTTAAATTAATTTTACTCAGCAACTACATACACATGTTTAACCATTTAAGGAACATAAGGGGACCTATTATCTGAATAATTATTTGATACTGCTAAAAATTCTCCAAAAAAAAATCTATAATTATATAATTCGGGAGCACTTGAAAAAACTTGGAAAATTATTAAGAGATTTCGAAGATAAGAATTCTTCCATTTTCTCATGCGTATTATATCCTTGAATCCCGAATATGTTTCCTCATTACAACGCCTTTCGACCTTTTACTATCATTTTAATTTATTCATCAGATGTTTTCGTTGTAAATCATTATAAGATTCTTCAAAAAATAGCTATAAATTATTTTCAATTTACATTTTTTAATACAAATCAATGTTTTTTCCTTCAGAATCCTGGAACGTTTAAAGCACAATTTCCGATTGGGGATGAGACATCAAATGGAAGTAAATAAAAACGAGTTTACAGTGCATCTTAAGTTCTATACGCAGTCAAGACCTTTTTTGAATTCTTTGTCTTCCAGTTAGTTTTATATTTTCTTTGCTGACGAAAAATTGGAAAAATATTGAGGGCAAATAGTAGTCTATGACGAAGTCAAAATTTGAACCCATGATGTATCCTTCTCGGCCCGCTTATCTTCAAAATAAGCAATATTTAGTGTTGAAACTTCAGGAAATTGGAGAAAAAATATTTTAGCCGACAGCTGTCTGGCCCCTTTTCGTTTGTATTTCTCACGAATAATCTCCTTTTCATCAATTTTGGAATTTTACAGAGCAATTTCTGAGCAGACGACAAACGATTCACATGCAAAATTGTAAAAACAAAAGATTATCTGTGAAAAATAGAAACGCAAAGGGGCCAGACAGCAATCGACTGATATATTTCCTAAAGTTTCAACACCAAATATTATCTACTTTGAAAATATTCAGGCGGAAAAAAATACATTGCGAGATTTTAAATGTTGACTACGTCATAGGCTACCATTTGCCCTTAACAGCATATATCCTTTTTCAACGTAAAGATGTAGAAAATAAAAAAAAATGGTGGTGTGACGGCAGTAACTCTGAAAATAAAAACGGAACACCCTGTACAAAATTAGTGAAAATTACAGAATATATCACTGAACACAAACTATCAGTAATGAATGATAGATATTTCATCATAAAATGTATATTCATTTTTATAAGAAAGCGATTGGAAAAGCATGAATTTACAGAACCACTGCAACATAAGATGCAAAAAGGGGAAACAAAGGCTGAACTCCGGTCTATGCTAGATTTTTCGTTATTTAAAATTAGAAACTCTTGCATTGTTACAAATAATTTCCATTCGTGTATTGAGTCTCTGAATTTCAATTATCTTTGATTCTTATCATAACGGATTTTATTATTCCTCGTATTCAGTTGTTTAAATATAACAAGGAAATCATTGTCGAGATCTTCTTCCTTCAAAAGTAAGTACATACTCGTAATATTAAAGGATTTTAGTATCAACGAATAATTTCATACAACACCAATTGTTATTAATCAAGAATTCTTATCTCCATCAGAATTAAAGAACATTTCCATTGGAAAATCGCAAGCAGATAATGAGAAGACAAGCGAGCTGATATTGTACAGTCAAGAACGTTTACAACTTCTTTGTTTGTAATGTTTTCTCCTTACTGCTTTTGTTGAAGAAGATTTTCAGAGTAGTTGAAAAACCATTATTGCAAGGAAAACCGCAAGTCATTAACATGCGAAAAAATAGTCAATGTCATCAGACATTACTACATTAAGGAAAATATGAAGTGACCTATTTTTGGAGCATAATCAAGCAAAGTTTAATTACTTTGTGCAAATAAATTACGAGCTGTGCCCGTGCTTTACAAAA
The DNA here is from genome assembly GCA_011762715.2 of Neuroterus valhalla. Classification (NCBI taxonomy): domain Eukaryota; kingdom Metazoa; phylum Arthropoda; class Insecta; order Hymenoptera; family Cynipidae; genus Neuroterus; species Neuroterus valhalla. The sequence goes on from WSXT02000030.1 coordinate 2,085,559, forward strand.
ACGATCTACATAGGCGGTTAGTGACCTCAACACGGCAATAACAAACGGGTATGTCACGAGCACGACGCAGCTTCCGTCAAATTGACTTGATTTATACGCGCACGGAGCTCAATAAGATAATCACTTCAAACTTCCTTCTCGTTTGCACTTGCATGGAGCTTCACAAATATAAATACTTCATTCTAATATCCACGATTGCCAAAATAATTTCGACAATAACAACCATAACGCAGGGAAATAATTGGCAAAAACACTCGGGGAGCATACGACAAAAATACAAATAGTATTCCCGCGGAATAGTGCGATTAGTGAAAGTTCTAGACTTCTAAATTCTAGACGCACTATTTGATAATCTCGGACTAATCTTCAATCGACAATATGATAAGATGCTCACCTTGGCGACGATTTTTGGTTCGTTCGACGTAGTAGCATCCGTAGCATCCCTACGTTTTCTCGTAAATGACGTTTCATCGTCGCCGTGAACTTCATCATTTCTCTCGATAATAACCGATTTTTTAATTCGCGTATTTTCAGTGTCCTCAGAAATATGTAAAGATGTCGCTTTATCGCCAAATCTTTCACCACAATTGCAATTTATTAAAAGAAATAGGTAAAAAATAAAGGAGAAGCAACAACAGGCCGATGTCACCCGGTCGGCCATCTTGTCCAGACTGATTTCTTTATATTTCTTTATGAGCCATGATTATGAGCAAACGCACAACGCACAGCAAAACACAGACACGCGGACTCGAGAAATCCACCTGCGCAGCCCCTTGGCGCAGGATTCGCGGCGAATTTCCAGGCAAGGATTTCCCAATCCTGGAGATACAAGAGAAATCATTAATGATGTGTAAGCAGTTTATCCAATTAAAACCACGTATTTCTTCTTGGAAATTAAATTGTTGAACATAGCCGATTTCTTTTCAGTTATATATTAACGATGTATTCAAACTCTGGAAGACTAGCACCCTCGTCCCTCTGGCGGCCGTTTGCTGATTCACTATGTCCATGACGCATTATGTTTTTGGAGGGCTGTTCCTCAAATTTGAACAATATTATTCAAACAACTATTATCACGTCTGCAGTCGCAAAATGTATTCCTTAGAAACAAATTTTGAATTTTATAAATTATTATGATCATGAAAATATTTAAGATATGTGAAATATTTCAAACGTTTGGAATTAGAAATTGTTTCACAATGCAATTAAAAAATTGTTAAATTTTAAATTATGTACGTAGATCCGTTCAAAATACTTATTATTTATGAAATTTCAAGATAAAATTATTTGATTCTTACATTTAAAATTTAGAATTGCACAACTTTGAGGGTTTCAAAACAATGTTCCTAATTTTTTATTTTGTATTTTTTATGGGAGTGTGTGTCAAAATATATCCAGAGTCCTTTTCCCAGGTCCTAAAATGTTTACCGAAAAAATCCGGCTATTTGTACCGCAATTCCGGTACACGCAACCACGGCGTTATTTTCTTGTGATCTAAATTCTAAGTCTGAAATTAATATTAAAAAGTGAGAAATTATATCACGAAATTAATAACAAACATTCCCATGAAAGTAAAGTCTCTTAAGTATTGAAAGAGATCATAAATGTGTATTACATAGTTATCAACAAAAAAAGTTTCCTTTACAAGAAAATAGTCTTATCATTTACAGAATTTCAAAAGTAAAATCAATCCAAAACTGTTCGAATTCCTTTATTTCATATCAAACTCCTGAAAATAAATCAAAGTTCTAAAGAAGATAGGTATCACAAAGAGCCTAATAAAATTGCGCAACACTGCAAATGTGTAAATTTGACTTTAGAATGGTCGTGCAAATAATTATTTATTAATTCAATGCACAACTCAATCCCTGATATGTATATTTAGATTCACTTCCATAGTTCTCAAAATAAATTATTTCCTAACATTTTTCAATAATTTTGTAGCCTCCGTCCTCCGCTGTTCTTCTTTGTATCATCTAATTAAGTAAAAAGTGACAATAAAGTATTTACCGCAAATTTGAACAAAAAGTGACAATAAAAAAATTTAATTAAAAAGGGCGATGCGGTTCACATCTTATATTTGGGATGCATTTATTTTTCCAGTGTTTTTTAAAATACATGTTCTAATATTTGTTGTGAAAAGTGACAAATTTCAATATAGAAGAATCTCAAATCGCCGTAGCTACATGAATATCCAAGGATGAGTAGCTTATTGCCTTATTTTCGTCGGCCCTAAAATTTTATTTTGTGAAAGTTGATTTGTTTTTTGGAAAATAACATCCCTACCCCCTATTGAATGAACCTTCTTAGTATTTCGAGAAATAGATTCATCTTTTGTGGTTGGACTGAATTTTTTTTCTTTTTTTTAGTAGATGAATTGTTTTCCTGTTGCATTTTCATATTTTCGTGGTCCTAAAAAAGTTCAATTATCTATTTTTTCCTTTTTCTTCTCAATAATACTCTATTATTTTGTTTACAACTTGAATGGTTCTTGTTTGGTCAGCTATGTAGAAATTCCTGACAGATTCCTGCAGGAGACTGTGTCCTCCTCAGTGCACAACTTAACCAGCCAGACTCGCTGCTTAAAAATGAAAATCCTCGTCCTCATGCGAAACTCAATGATGTTGAAAAATATGTGGCCCTCACTTTACCCACTGACTAAAACTTCACCCAGAACAGAAAAAAAATTATAGCGAACATTGCTATTGACACCAAATGCATTCGAATCTCAAATTTTTTGCAACGTCGAAGAATTAACCATTTTTCCAAATTTTATATTCTATATTGTTATTTTTAAAATTCTTGACTGCGCTGATCGCAGGACAAATATACAATCATAAATTTATCTCAAACTCCCTTATCATTAACTACACCCCCTATTTTGTTTCTATCAATTTTATTGATTCAAACCATTTTTCTTCTGCAAGCCGTCGCCATATTAACATGATTTCAGGTACCAAAAAGCAAATATACAACGCCTGAATAACATGGCATCTAAGAAGATAGGGGTATTATAGTTTACACAGTCTCATCAATTTATTGTAAGCAGCGTTGTTGCTATGAACAGGAAACTTTTTGATTAACATTATTTTTCTTTGTTCCACACCATGAGAGTGTAAACCTGTAAATTCTGTAACCAATATAGTTCTACGTTTGAAGAACTGCATAATCTTGACTATTCTCTACAATGTTTTCATTTTAACTTTGCACATTGCAGAATGACTGTCAAAAAATGGGTCTATCCTCATTGAAGTGATTTCCAAGTAATTCCAATTGACTGATCCGTAGAAACGAATGTCAACAGGTCAGCACTACATTCATGAATACACTCTATGCAGTAGAATAAATTATCTTATCTTAAGTTCATTGACAGATATAAAACAGACAAGTCATGCTATAAATAAAGGAAGACATGAGAATGGGAACTGTATACAGAGCAATTTTTGAAAATTCCGTTTCCGCGAAAAAAATGGCTTCAAAATTAAGAGAATAACGATTGGATAAGAATCATTTGTCCCTAAATCTCCCACATTTTCAATGTATAGTTCTTGGGGAATAAACTATCACAGAACATTTTTTTTTGTTCATCTTGTAAAATTTCATTTGTGGTCCTTATTCAGTCATCATTTTCATGTCTTCAAATGCATTTCGTTAAGTCATGCTGTGAGGAAACCTCAGCTGTGTCATCAATCCTTTGAACATGGTCATGAATAGAGATCAATTATTATAATCTTCTTTAGTACTGCAATTAAAATTTCATTAACTATATTGTTCCGTTGTTTGAGCTGGAAATAATAAACATCGCAACTGTCAATGAACATGCTTTATTGTTATTTTATAACCATGACGTGAATTTGATTTCTGCCCAGCGATAGTTTTCAGTATTTTATGTCTCCGATCAGTCGGGAGCAAAAATAACACAGGTCTGCAAATAATGGAGTTGTAATTGTTGTTGGTAAACGAGAGGTCTTTTCCGCAGTAATTTTTTCAATAGAATCCGAATCCGAGCTCAGAATATGTCAATCGCGTCAGGATTTTGAGATATTTGAGGTTATATACTCGGAAAATGGGACTTTTCGCTACATTTGAGGTTATGTACTAGGGGCGCGAAATTATTCTGGTCTTGTCATCATTTAGTACTTCTCTTCCCCTACAAAATAAGCAATTGAACATTGACCAGCGATTGTTTTCACAAAGATACAACCATTTTCAATTCCGACAACATCAACCGTATGAGCATTCACTTTGACTCTTTGGAGCATACTATTTCGCACTCGGAAATTTCTCTTAGAAACTTGTACCTAGAGGTCTTGATTGTCTCTGAAAAAGAATTTACAGTCATAAAATCGACATCTTTATTACCAAGATGGCGGATTGAAATTTACAAAATCGAAGGATTTCGATCTATAAAAGCTTTCATTCGAGGGTTTCAAGGTCGCTGGTTATGTCAATTCTTATTCAGAGACCATTAAGACCTCCAGGTACAAATTACGAAGAGAAATTTCATCCGAGTGCAAAATGGTATGTTATGAAGAGTCGAAGTTAATGCTCATACGGTTGTTCAGATGAATGCCGAAACTGAAAATGGCTGTATCTGTGTAGAAAAAAATCGCTGGTGAATGTTCAACTTCAATTGCTCATTTTGAAGGGAAATAGTAGTACTAAATGATGATGTTTTGAAACAAGACCAAAAAAATTTTACGCGCCCAGTAAATAACCTCAAAAGTAGCGAAAATCCCATTTTCCGAGTATATAATAACCTCAAATATCTCAAAATCCTGACGTGATGGACATATTCTGAGATCGGATTCGGATTCTACGGAAAAAAATCACTCCGGAAAAGACCCCTAACTTTTCTACAACAAAACCTTGCAGACCCGTGTAATTTATGTATCTATGAATAGGAAGGTTCTAGAAGAAAAATTTTCCCCTTCATCGGTCATACCTACCATCTTACACAGCGACGAGATGAATTCTCATTTTATCTTGTAATCTCAGACTCAAAATGGTTATTCAAACAATTTTTTTTCAACAGTTTCTTCGTGAAAATCAGTAATTAGGCAATAACAAGAGTCTGGAATCTATATGAGTAGTTAGGTGCCTATGGATAAACAAATATGTACCTAATAATTAATAAAGGTTGAAAAAATTATAACAGCTGAAATATTATATCCACAGAGGCTGATGAACTTTTTCTTCTTGTTCACCATAATATATTTGAGGAAGGCAATCTTTAAAACAAAAAGAACAGTATGTTACTTTCAGAAGAATTATATATTATTTATAATAATCGTTTTCGTTTTATCATAACTTAAATCATGGTTCTGATTATCTCATATATATAAAAAGAAACACAGAGCAATAATATACCAATTCAGGATTGCGACTCTTACATTAAAAACATGTAGCCATGGACATAAATTGTAAAAAAGAATGGAACACGAGATGCAGACATCTCAAAGAATAATTTGTGCACGAGTGCCATCGGAAATCTTCTAAAGCCTTACAATCCGAATCAAGGCATATACGAGCTGAATTTTGAAAAAGCAGTTTTACAAGAAGCTCGAGTCGCATTCACCGTAGGGGATTAAGGAAGGACGAAAATCTAAAGAAAGCATGATAGCGTTAAAGCTCTCCATAGATGGCAGGGCAGTTTTCAAATCTTAAGTTTGACCTTATTTTCTAAAAGGGGCCTGACTTTGATAAATATTAAAAAAGTAACAATTAGAAAACGAGTGTAGTCAGTATGCTACACTCTGTGCCATACTCTGATCAGAAGAGTCATGTCTGCGCAGTATACTTTGACTTTTACTTAAATCGCGCTTCATATACTCGTCTAACGAGAAGTACGGCACTTAAGATATCTAAAGAATTAAATAATATCTGTATCGCTTTGTATAATTCTTATACTCGGAATTATATAGAAGAGAAATTCTTTTCGTTCATTACAGCTTTTAATATCTTTTCTTCAATATGATTATTCTCCCGTGAAAGCATTGCATCTTTAACATTTTTTAAAAGCTATCTCATAATACGTCATCCCAAGTTAGCGTGGCTCTTAAAATACATGGCAGTAATTAAAACGCATTTGGGATGCTTACAATCGCAAAAAAATGGTCATACAAATTCCAGATGGAACACAAATGATTACGAAAATACTTTTACAAAACATACCTACAGGGTTGCAGCCGGCACCATCGTACATCGACTGAATCGTCAACCATAAAAGCGACCTCTCCACTCGTTTAATTACACATTTGATACATTTTGTGCGTTACCCCAAGAACGTCCTATATATTTTTTTCTGAAGAAAAGAGTCGTTCATTAAAAACAAATAACAAGGTCTTCCAATATTCAAGAAAGAAGGATTCAATAATTTAAAAAGTAAACAATCTCGTTCGTCGAATCATTCACTTTACATATCGACTATATAAAAGTTTCAAGTATTAAAAAATCTATATTAAAAATTACAATTGTGAAGCAGAGTGAAAAATTTGCATGTTAATGTGCAGGGTCGAGTCACAATTCTTCATCTACTTCGTGGTGGTTTCTGATAGGTTAACTCGTCATAAACTTTTAGTGAGGAACTTAAAATTCTAACATTCCAAAACAATCGATCAGGCTAACTTGGGATATTGCATGTTTCACCTTCTCTATCTTAGCAATATTATAGAGTTTCTATAACTTAGAGAAAGAATCAAGTTCAGAAGAACCGTGCCAGCACTACTGGCTGGAGTGATTATTGGAAAGTGCGCGCCAATTTTTGTTTCTCGATTGTAGAACTCGCACGGTTGTATCAAATTTGATTTTTTCACTTTATGGCCAGAGCTTCTGGTATTTTATTAACGCAGCTTTCACGAAGTAGAGCGACGCAATATTCCTCTGATCATGTTGCTGGGCTGGCTCATATTGGCGGCATATCGTAACTTCACTGCTCCAATTTAACTGAAAAGTCACACGAAAATGGTAAATAATTATTCAAAATACAGTCCCAGCAAGAAACTCCTAATATTCTTAGTAATCAAACTATTGTATGAAAATTTGGAACAGACAAAAAACTAATTTGGAGGGAGAGAAATTCCATAAATCGTGTGGACCTCAGTTTACTGCTATTCAGTTACAAAATTGATGTATCAATATAAACTTGTGAGAATAGACTATCTAAAACTTGCAACTAAGTAACAAGGAAATGGTAATCGGTAAAATAAAAAAATCTTTTATCATCTGAAAAGACTAACAAAAAAATTTTAAACCCGGTCAATACCTTCTATTCGGATTCTACATTCGAAAATTCACAAGGAATTTCCTAGTGGTTTGAAAATCATAAAAATTTGCTGTATGTACAGTTTTTGCTAGTGAGCAGTAATGAAAAAAATAGAACTAGAACAAAAACTGTTGTTAAATTTAGAATTTCTTGAAAATTCAAAATTCTATTGCGTTTTTAACAACAATCAAGTTTCTCAAACATAAAAACAAAACACTGAGCTGAGGTGCACAAGATTGTCGTTTCTGGCATGACATGCCTCAACATTTTTTCGAAAATACAACAGGTTCAGCTAGAAATAATTATTATCACTACTGAATGTTTATAGCACTCCAGATGGGAAAAGTCATTCCTACTTGGACATTTAAGTGCTGTTTAATATTTGCTAGAATGATAATAGGTGATTTAAAAATTCTTCTTTGATTGCAAAGACGCCCAAAATTATAATTTAAATTGTTCCATCCTGCGATTAAGTGTTTATGAAGTCTATGATTGGATGTGATGATATCAATGAGAATTTCATGACAGAATCATTCACAACAATTGCAATCGGAACTGTATCCAAATCATTCTAAGATCAAAAAGTAATTTCAGAAGATATTTATTTTGAAACACAAAGAATAATTTATTAAATCCAGTTCGAATTACCATAGCAGTAAGATAAAATAGTTTGATCTAGCAGCGGAAGCATGTCAAGGAATAAAGTGACGAGAAAAATAACCAGGAATCAATGGCAGTGTAAGCTAACAATAATACAACAAAAATTCTCGACATCAACATACCGTTCATGATAAAATATCTAACTAGATGCATCTATGATATTCAATGAAAAGAAAAAAATAGGAACAAGCACCTAAATTTTACCTGCTGCAACAGGCTAAGCACAGCTTGAATACGAAATATCTACTGATGTTTCAAACGTTCGTCATTTCTCAAGAATTAATTCTGATGTATCTAAAGAAATGCTATTTCTCGATACGAAATAGTAAAAAAAAAAGGTATAACGAACATGTGAATCACTCAAAATACTAACGTTGAGCCTCATTGCAATACTCCTTTTAGAATGTATATTTATGGGGGGGGGGGCTAGGAGATCTCATGCTTTTTTCAATAACTCATAATTAAGACTATTTTATATGAAGTAAGTTATATACTATTAGGATGTAAAAAACTTGTAATTCTTTAAATAAAAAAAGTAAAATAATAAAATTGTTTTCCCGTTATTTGAATGAGTAAAGAAATTTGATTGAAAATGTAATTTTAGTTCTTGTAGCTTTAGAAGCTTGAAAAGCTTTGACAGCTTCGAATTGGCAAATTGACAAATTGAGAACAGTGCAAATAAGACGAGGAGCTGTGAATGTCTGGTAGTCTCGTCTTGGAGGCTGTAATTCATGTCATTCCGCATTCACAATTGGAAGAACATTCCTGTTGTTTCTTAAAAAAAGAGCTAATCATAAGGAGAAACTAATCAAAACTAACAAAAATAAGTGGTATGATTATTATCACTTAATCGTGCAGTATTACAACGGTAACAACTTAGGATATTGTGCGACTCACCGCATCTAAATGTTGTTCCAATTGTGTACAGTTTCTTACGTTCATTGGTTTCGCTTTCTACTTTTTGGCTTTTCTAAAATATGATAAATGCAAGTATGATCGAATGTGTTGCGATACACTCTGCAAGCTTTAATGAGATGATAACTAAACAGGTCATAGAGTCCAGCTTCATTTACAAACCAAAACTAGATTCTCTTTTCTTTTTGCTTATTATTCTAAGCAAATCCTAACATGTTCAGCAGAAAAGAAGTATGGAAGTTTTGAGAGTAGGTGCACTAGAAACATTCAACTACATAATGATTCTTTGTCCCACCGCCGAGGATATATGATAAATCAATGAAAATGGAATGGGAACATGATTTGCATGACATTCATTGATCTGACAAGTTGATCCGACATTATTATATTTTTGACTGCATTATCAGGGTGGCGATTCGGCGGACGATTTCAAATTCCCGGTCATTTACCGGTTCTTCCCGGTCAATTTTTTCAATTTTCCCGGTCCACTAGAAGTAACATAATCATATTTGTCGCAAAACCCCAACCTTTTTTTTAATTCATGACGTTCATTCTGAACATTCTTTAACTCAACAGATCAAACAATGCAAATTACATCAATTATGAAAATAATACTCAAATTTTCAACAACAAAACATCATTTTCTTACATGAATTGGGACAGTTAAACTTGCAATCAAAAAAATCAATTTATGGTAACAAAAAAAAAAACAGATTTCCAACCAAATATTTCATCTTTCAATCAAGAAGATGAATTTTCAAATAAAAAGATAAATTTTTAACTGGAGCATTCGATTTTCAACCATGGAGGTAAATATTCAAACGAGAAGAATAATTTTCAAATAGAAAGAATAATTTTCTAATACAAAATACAATGTTTCAACATAATAGTCGAAATCCGAACCCAAAGCATAATTATTTTCCACCAAGAATGAAACAGTAACATTTTCAGTCTAAAAATCAATTACAAACCAAGAATAAGAGTTTTATACTAAAACAAAGAATCTTCAATTGAAGGAGTTGAGTTTTCAAACAGGCAAATTAACTTTAACTGAAAAAGATAAATTGTCGACGAAAATTTGAATAATCCATTTTTCAATTGAAAAAAGGGATGTTCAACTAAACAAATGAATTTTCAACTAAAACCATGGAATTTTCAATTGGAATAAGTTAAATTTTCAGTTTAAAAAATTTACTTATATTAGAAAACTAACTTTCTAACAACTTATTTCACTTTTACACAAAATGATGAAAAATCAAATGAAATTGTAGATGCTACTCTGAAGTAGTTGAATTTTAAACCTGAAAGACGATTTTAAAACTGGAATGAATAACACTTGACTAGAATAGTTCAATTCTTGACAAAAAATTAATTTTCATGCAAAAAAAAAAAAATTCCAACAAAATGGTTGAGATTTGAACTATAAAAATGAAAATTTTCAAACAAAAAAGGAGAAGTGGCATTTTTGTCGGCTAAAATGAAAATTTTTTTAATTTATAACTCGAATTGTTAACCTCAAGAAACAAAATGTGTTAAGTTTCAACGAAATATTTGAATTTTCAACTCAGACAAATTTCCACCTTTATGAACTAGATGAACTAGAACCTTCATGAACTTTATGTCGAATTATGAAGTGGAAAAGACCAATTTTCCACTAAAAATGAAACAGGTAAATTTTCAGTTGAAAAAATTGATTTTCAACCAAACTGAAGAATCTTCAGGTATAATGAAAATTAAAATTTTCAAACAAAAGAGGAAAAGTGACATTTTTGTTGACTAAAATGAAAAATGTTTTAAATCATAACTGGAACTGTTAACTGCAAAGAAGAACGAAATGTGTGAAGTTTCAACGAAAAATTTGAATTTTCAACTCAAACAGACAAATTTTCACCTTATTGTCGAATTTTGAACAAGAAAAGATCAACTTTCCACTAAAAATTAAATAGTTGAATTTTCAGTGTAAAAAATTTATTTTTAAATAAACTGATGAATTTTCAGGTACAATGATGACTCTTTAACGGGAATATATGTATTTGTAGCAAAAATATAAATTTTTGACCATGAAGATTTATTTTCTACAAAAAAGGCAAATTTTCCTCAAAGTACATAATTTTTTAGAGAAAAAGTTCAATTTTCAAATTCGAAAATCAATGTTCAACCAAATACTTGAATTCTCACTAAAAACATATGGATTGATTTTTAAGAAAGTGGTTACAATTTCAACCAGAAGTGAATAAAAAAATTTGATTTTCAAGAAACAAGTTTAAATTAAAGAAAAGTAGTTCATTTTTTAACAAAAAAAGGATGAATTCGCAACGAACAATGTGAACAAGTTTTCTATAGTAATTCAAGATCTCTAAAGACTGCTTGAAGTGCTTTCTTTATTTGAAATTGGGAAGGGGGGACTTTAAAATTGTGACAAATTTTTAATTGGAGAAACGATATTTAAAAATCTTCTCTCCTAAATCCGAATTATAATTAGTTTAACCCTCCGTTTGGCACATGTTCCGATAACCTTCGGTTTGGCACATGGGGTCTGGCTAGACCCCTGTATATATG
>WSXT02000030.1:2097828-2110621 GCA_011762715.2 Neuroterus valhalla
TTAAAAAAAATTACTTAAAACAAAAAAAAAAAAAAACTATCAAAAAAAAAAAAAAAAACTATCTTTCAACGAACAAAAAAAAGAACTATCAAACAAATTATTACATTCATACACAAAATGATGAAGAATCAAATGAAATTGTAAATTTTCAACTGAAGTAGTTGAATTCTGAACGAGAAAGATGAATTTTTAATTTTAACTAGAAGAGTTCATTTTTTAACAAAAAAAATTAATTTTGAACCAAAAAATACAATTTTTCAACAGAAGAGTTAGAATTTGAACTATAAAAATAAAAATTCTCAAACAAAAACGAAATATTGACCTTTTTTTGTTTTAAACCAAATATAAGAGTTTTTAACTAGATAAATGTTCGAATAAAACGAAAAACGTTTGACTGTATAACTTGAATTATTATTAACCGTAAAGAAGGATTTTTAAAGAAGAATATTAACTTCCGAAGAAAAAGATAATTTTCTACAAAAAATCGAAGTTTCAACAAAATATGTGAAGTTTCAACGATATAATTGAATTTCCAATTCAAAAAGACAAATTTTCAATAAAAATGAAACAAATGAAGTTTCAGTTAAAGTAATTGATTTTCAACCAAACTGGTGAATTTTCAGGTATAATGAAGAGTCTCCAAATGAATAGATGTATTTTAAGCAAAAAGATGAATTTTTTACCATAAAGATTCATTTTCAACAAAAAAGTCAAATTTCCCACAAAGTTAATAAATTCGCAAAGAAATAGTTTCATTTTCAAAATTATTGTTCAACTAAATACTTGAATTTTCCACCAAAAAATTTGAATTGATTTTTAACAAAGTAGTTAAATTTTCAACCAGACGTGAATTTTGAATTAAAATAATGCAACTTGAACGAGAAAATTCGATAAAAACAACCAAGTTTAAATTTTAAACAAGTAGTTGATTTTTCAACTCAAAAAGGCTGAATTTGCAATGAACAATGTAAACAAGCTTTCTATCACAATTCAGAAATATTTTTTCTTCGGAATACCTAATACTTCTACTCTTAAAACTGATTGAAGTACTTTATTTATTTAAAATTAAGAAGAGAGGACTTAAAAATTGTGACGAATTTTGAATTGAAGAAAATAGGTTTCAAAATTCCTCTTTTCCAAAACGGTTTCCGTTCTGTGTAAAAGATTCTCTGCTCCAAGTGAAATTATACTTCTTCACTGAAACTCCCTGCCCTGAAATAAAAACTATTATTTTCCTGAAATTTCCTGTCCCAAGTGAGATAAATGACGAAAAGCAAAGGAAACGTGATAATTACATTTTTTTGAAAACAATGAAGATAATAATTCTCTTTGTAGGTTTGGGCCATCATCAATTCAAGTATCAAATTTGAGTCAGCTAAAAAAATCTCACAGAGCAACGAATTCGCAAAACGTTTTTCTTATAATGGAAAAAAATCTTCCTCCCATGACGTATAGATATATTCAAATATTTTGAGAATCAGATTAAAGGAACGTTACATTCTTCAAATCAAATGATAAGATCTCTTTTTGATTCATGAAAATGAAGCTGTCATTTTTCGTATTTTTTTCAGTAGAATTTTTAACAGTCTAGGTTTGGTCAAGGAAATTCCCGGTTTTTAGGTGAATTTCCGGCCATTTCCCGGCTAATAAAATTCCCGATCATTTCCCGGTTTTCCGGTCAAGTCGACACCCTGAGGAAATGATTAAAGAAACTCTCCTATGTAGAAGGAGCATTTTTGAAAATATTTAATAACTGTACTTAAAAAATAAAAAATGTGTAGACCCTAGAATATTTCATTACTTAAAGCTGTTTTCCAAGGGGTAATAAATACATTAATTTTATTTACCTTTCACTCGTTGGTTCGTCAGGACTAGTAACAGGGGTTTGTTTAGCTATACGAGCAGCTTTTGCAGCAGCGGCCTCTTCTTTCTTACGCATTTCCTCTTCTTCCCTTTCTTGCTCTCGTCTCTTCAATTCTTTTAGCTCAAACTGCAAGAAAAACATCATATTTACGAAATATCTTTTATAATATGCACTGAAAACAACCATTCATTTTCCCATGACATTACAAAAATTTTCGAATGAAATATTGATAGAAGAGTGAAAATAAATTATCTGAGTTTCATTGCTTGCCTCTTGAAAACATTTTTTTTCATTTTCTTTAGGGTTTGTAAATTAAGCTAACAAATATTTTTATCTTGGGATACTTGTTACTTATTACATTCAGAAGTTTTCTTGAAGCTGAAATTGAAACTTGGTTTTTGGAACAAAATTGGGAGAGAATTTTTTTTCAGTTTAGTAGAGTATAAATGAAATCTAAGTATGAACTTTCGTTCGATTTCTTAAAACAGGAAAAAAGATTGCAATTCTGAAGAAACTTGAAACATGAAAAAAAATCTTGAACCCCTATTATCTTTACTATGAACCAAAACCTTCATTAGCTTTCACATTTTTCGCACAAACTCAGGACTTCTTTCAACTTCCCATCTTGTTTACATTAAACGTAATATAGTAATATCTTGAAACATCATTAAGTTTGAAATTGTTTTTGTACGTGAAAAATATTTGTACATTATTACATTTATGCCATTGCTCTGCAAAAAAAAAACCTACTCTAATTTTAGAGTAAAATTATTTTAGAAGAATATTTACTTTCATTGATTGGATAATTAATTTATACTCCCATGTCACGAGAATGTGAAAAATGTACATTTCTTACCGTTGTTAATCGCTCTAATGCACTAAATCTTTCTTCCTGTGCAGCTGCCGATTTTTCAAACGCCTCGTGCTTCTTAATCAGGTTTTCTACGTCGTCAATTGTATGCTAAAATAATGAAAACCTATTCATAAAGTACTACTACAAACACTAAATTAAATATCATATTATATGAAATATGAAACTAATATTAATACTAATACTTACACCAAGTTCTTGACTCATAAGGTACGGTTCTTGAGCAATCAACCATGCCTCAGCAACTGCTGCGTCTCTAGCGAACTGATATACTTCCAGAACTATCAAGGGAAATCAACCTTCATGAGTATCTCAAATACGCAAAAAATAGCAATAAAAATAATAAAACAATTTCAAAGATACATACTAAGCTGCAGATTTTCCCAGCGTTCCTCCCATCTGTGCTGAAGGGCGTTTCTATGATCATTAAGTGCAGTCAATTTCTCTTTAATTTGCGAACTCGCGTAGTGGTCCCTAGATAACAGATCCTTCCCAAGATTAATACAAGAAATAAGATTATCTTCTCGAGTGTCAATTTCAGCCTTCAAACTCTGATGATTATTCATCAGTAACTCAACTCCCGAGACGTCTCTCGGTTTCTCCGAGGTGTTCATCTGTCGAACAACATCGTCCATCCAGATCATCAGGGTCCTCACCATATTGAAGAATCTAAACAGGTCACCAGTGTCTTCCAATTTCATTTTCCTTGCTTCGCAGAGCGACTGCAAATTATTCCATGCTGCTACAACTTCTGCTTCGCGATTTGTTATTTCTCTCGCCTTTTCTCCAGCGTAACTAGCTTGCAACTTAGCTGATTCTTCCTGAATCTGCGAAACCTGACTCTGAAGAGTAGACAAGTCCTGAATGAAATTAGTGTGTTTACGTTGCAAAGCTGAGACAGAACCAGCATCACGTCCCAGTTCATCAGACATCGCATTCTGTTTTTCCAAAATTCTACCAAGAACATCTTTGCAGTCATGGAAGAATTTGTGAAGTTCTCGACTAGCTGCCAACATCTGCGTTCGGGTTTCTATTAACTCAAGCAAGTCTTGCCAGACTTCGTTCAGTCCATCCTTCCATTCGGCGATTGTCGCTGCGTCTGAATGTCCAGTAGCGATCAGCGAATCAGCAATACCATTCACAGCATCGACTCTCTCAGAACCAATTGCTTCAGTATCCCGAGCGAATTCTTTGAATCTTTCCCACAAGAGTGTCACATGATCGTAGTCTTGTCCTAGTTCATGACTTCCTGCTACCAATTCTCTCTCAGCGATCCACTGTTCCAGGTCGTCCACTTCACGGTTCAACATGAATAGCTGAAGAGCCTCGTCCAACTTAGCCCGACGTTCACCAGCCAGGTCTTTCAAACCTGCGTACAATTTGTCTACCTGCGACTGTTTCACCGCGATCTGATCAGCCAGTGGATGTTGGTCATTGATAAGCTGCCTCGCTGTTTCTCCCAACTGACGAATTGTCTCAGCGTAATCTTCTACCGCGTGTTCCAATGATTCGTGCTTTTTCATTAAATTCTGAGCAGAGATCTCATCCTTTCCGCGATCTTCCACCATCATGTACAATTCCTGCTCGCTCATCCAGGATTCAGCCTCGGTTGCATCAAAGAAGTACTGTTGCGCCTTCTCGTTCTGCAACAAATTGCTGTTTCTCTCATCAATTGCGTCCTTCAGCTCTCGCCACTTCTCATTCAAGTCGGATATAAGTCTCTGGAACTCTGGACTGTCTTCGCGTCCCTCACTGATCAACTTCTGTCCATTATTGCACACTGAATTTATTCTAGGTTCGTGATTGTCGATTTCGGTACGCAGAGACTGGTTCTTCTTCTTCAACATGTGAACATTAAAGAGCGAATTTCCATATTCACTGCTAGTCGCCTGAGGCATCTTCTCGGCAATCCACAACTTCTCGTCCTCGACGTCTCGTCTAAACTGGAAGGCTTCCTTATTTTTCTCAAGCTGCCGCTGGCGACCCAGCAGAGGTGCCTTGAGCTGCTCGAATCTCTGAGCAACCTTCTCTTTCTTGAATTTGATCTCTTCCATTTTATCTTCTGGAACCGTGCGTTGCAAGTGATCCGCTTGCTTGTCGAGTTCTGTGACTTGGCGGGCCTTTAGAGCCATCTGTGTCTCGATCATTTGCTGCTTCTGCATCAGTATGTTTACAGACGCTAAGTCATTTCCAGTATCAGTGCTCTCTATCTGCTTTTCTAATTCGTTCATCCACGAATCAATGTCATCGCAAGTCTGGTGAATGAGAACTTCACGATTCGCGTCGAACAATCGTTCTCCTTTGTCGTGAGTTGTAACTTCGAGTTCCTCAAACGAGTCAGCCAATTCGGCAACTTTAGGAGTAATAATCTCCGACAATTCAGGTTTCTCTCGGATTAACTCATCCGCAGATTCTTGGAGTTGCTGAAGACGATCTTTGTTGCTAGCGATTTCGGCTTCGAAAGCTTGATGCCTCGTCCACTTGCTGTGAACAGTCTTTGCGCTCCTGTAAGTCTCGTCTTGGGCAGTAATATGCTTTTCTGAAACCCATTCTCCCAACTCCTCGCAATCTTGCAAGAACATCTGAAGCTGAAGTTGATCTCGCAGCCTCTCCATAAGATGGTTAGCCTTCTCCCGGTTGACATTCCTACGCTCGTTGACATTCTCAGCCTTCTTCTTGACCTTATCGGCATCAAAGTGCCCTTCGTCAACCAACCTTCCAGCAAACTGAACCACTGAATTGATCTTCTCATCGTTAGCGTCCATCGTAGTCATGAAAGCTTCGTGACGCTTGATCAGATTTTCAGCCTGCTCGAAGTTTGTAGGAGTCTCATCCTTCGCGAGAATGTGCTCTTGCTGAGACAACAAGACTTCAGCCTGTCTAGCGTCGCGATCAAAGACCTGAAGGTTTAGTGAATTCGAGAGCAAGTTCTGTCTGTTCTCCCACATCTGGTGGAGTTCTTCCCATCCTTCCTTCAAAGCGTTCAACCTCTCTCTCAAGAACATGTACTGCGTGTCTCCATCACCAGCCTCACTTGTCAATCTCTCTCCATATTCCATCATCTTCTGATAGTCGTCAGTGTAATTGTTAATCTCCTCCTTAATGTTCTGGTGCTGAGTCAACAGTTTTTCGGCATCAGCCAAGCTGGTAGGCGTGTCTTCGCTAGCAACATCCGTCTGGGTCTTTGTCAACCAAATCTGGAAATGGTCAAGATCTCGCAAGAATCTGTGCAGATCACCAGCCTCTTCCAACTTCGAGTCTCGCTCCTTCAGCATGTGAGTCAATTGCTCCCAGATCGTCTGAATCTGTGTAATTCTCTCGCGAATAACAGCCGCTTCCTCCGGATGATCTTGCTCAATGAGCTGAGCTTCCTTCTCCAGGGCATCGAGCTTAGCTTGAATAGCTGCCAAGTCACGCTCCATTCCACTCAGTCTACGTTGCAGGGTCATGACACCGGTCAAATCCATCTCTAGACTGTCAGTCTGTTGCAGAATGCGTTTCTTATCCTCAATCCAAGAGACGGTCTCGCGACACTCAATATGGAATGTTTGGACTCCATGAGCAGAATTCAACGCTTCGCGTTTTCCTTCCGCCTTGTCACGGAGTTCTGCCCACTTCTGATTCAGTTCGTTCTGCCTAGCGACGATTTGCTCAGAGTTCGGATGTTCAACATAAAGCAATTGGCGTGCTAGTTGGTTAACAACAGCCACGCGAGAAGCATTGGCGTTCATCTCCTTCTCGAATCCATCGTATCTGTGCTTCATGATCTCAACATCCTCAATGTCCTTTGCAGGTACCATTGTGTCAAGCATTCTGTTCTTTTCACCGATCCATTGCTCCACGCCATCGGATTCGCTGTAGAGTTTGTAGAGAGAAAGGGCGTCAAGGAGCCTCTGTTTTCGCAGCTTAGCCAATTCCAAGAGTTCTTTGTATCTGGAATCGATCGAAGCAAGTCTCTCCAAAACCTCGGGCGACTTGGCATCTTGTTCGCCAAGTTGGGAAGCCTGTTGGTGAAGTTGTTCGATTGTGGAAGCGTAATTCTCAAGTTCATCAGTAACATCCTTATGCTTCTTCAACAAAGACTGAACATTCGCTTCATCCCTGCCAACGTCTTCGGATGATACGAGACGCAGAGTGTCCAGCATCCAAATATCGATATCATCAGCGTCTGCGAAGAGCTGATGATAGTCAACTGCCTCCTCGAGTCGCTTGCGTCTGAAAGCTGCTAAATCCAACAGATGATTCCACATGCTGAGAATCTCCTGGAGTCTTTCTTCAATACGATCAGCACCAAAGTGCTGTTGACGAACTAGTTCGCCACCAATATCGGCAACGGACATGAGCTGCGTCTCGTGGGACTGGATTTCGTTCAGTAAAGCCTTGTGCTTCGCGAGCAATAAATTTATTGTTGTTAAATCATGACCGATATCACCCGTAGAAACGATCTGTTCCTTCTCCTTGATCCAGTTCTCTTCATCAGCCATATCCCAGTAGAATTGCCAGAGTTTGCGGGATTCCTCGAGCCTGGCACGTCTTTCAACTGCCAATCGCACGAGTTCAGCGTAAGCATCTTCGAGTTGCTGAACACGTTCGACGATGATAGTTGGATCGCATGGACGATAACCTTCATCTTGTTCCAAGAATCTTTGACTCTGTTGAACAACAGCTTTTACTCTCTCGCCAAGGACATTGATGTCCGCCTCAACAAGAGAATGTTTCTGGAGCAGATCTTCAACTCCCATCAAGTGCTTTCCATAATCGTCCGTCAAAAGACGATTCTTGATTTCCTCCATGCTGTCGAGGATGTACAACATTTCCTGGAAGTTCTGTTGAAGCTGAAGAGATAGTTCAAGTCTCGACCTCCTAGCGCGCAACAATTCGAGGAGATAATTCCACAACCGTAAAACATTGTCCTTACGGGCATTGATTCTCTCGATGTCGTGGTAATTCTCAGCTTCGAGTTCCAGAGAAACAGCCATAACGGCTTGGACTCGTTCTTCGTAAGCGAATATGTCTGTTTCGATGGCTTCGTGCTTCTTCGCCGCAGCTTCGACAGCAGCAAGATCAAAACCAAAGTTGTCCTGTGAGACGAGTCTCTGGTTTTCTGAAAGCCAGGTTTCCCGCATGCTCGCTTTTCGGTTGAATCTAGCAGCCAACTGCTCCAACTTTTCTTGACGAATCAGCTCCTCACGAAGCGCCAACTCGCGTTCGTGCTCGGCCTTCTCTAGTCGCTCCCAGGCCTTGTTGATGTCTGAAATCATCTTGCCCTCTTTTGGCGTGTAGGGTTTCTGATTGTTAGCACGCATCTTCGATTGAAGAGTGAAGAGTAACACTTCCAAGTTACCCTTTTCGACGAACTTTGGCGGCTTCTCGACGGTGCGATAGTTGGAGAATTGAGAAAGCTGAGATTGAACACCAGTCAAGGAATTGGCGAAACGACGATCGCCAAGTGCTTCAATGGTAGACTCAATCCATCTGAGCAATTCACTGGTCAAGCTTTCGTATTCGTGTATCATACGGTCGTTCTCCATCGCGATTCCAACGACCTTGCCGATTCTCTTACCCTGGACCGTTTCTTGCTTCATCTTCGAGAAGTAATGGTAATAAGTGACCACATAAGTGATGATTGACTTCTCATCTGGATGGTCGACGAAGATATCTTCAGCATCGAGAAGTTTCGTGAGGCCGAGTTTGTCCTCAGCGACATTAAAGGCATTGTTGAGATTGTAAATGGCGTTAGACTTTGACAACTTATCAAACTGAATCAAGTCTGGACGATGCTTGTGAATGATTGCATTGAAGGCTAAGCCGTCCCTCCAGGAAGTCGTGAAGTTCCTCACATTCACGTTGTGATATCCAGCTGTTTTCATTTGGCACCACAGGAGCAGCGCGTCTTTCGCCGATTTCGTTTCCTGGTTATCGGCCTCTTCGATGGTAATATCCTGGATTTGGAATCGCAGAATGATAGTCCAAATGAGACCTAAACTGAGGCGAGGGTTGCCGTCCACTATATCGTGGGATCCCATATTTTCGAGATGGACTCTCTGTTCACGTAAAAATTGCAGTGCTTTGTCCACGTTCTCTAAACAGTGGATACGCATCTTCCCTTTCGTTGGCCTGGGCAACCGCTCACCGGATAATATTTCTAGGAGTTTTATTAACATTTTTCCATCCCGCATGTCGACGTAGAGATCGCCAATTCGGCAGGAACATCTGACGAGGTGGGAATTCACCCATTTTTGAAACGTTTTCTTTTGGACTGATTCACGTTCGCCTGTTGAGAAAATAGTTGCATTTGTTTATCAATTTCACAATGATATGACGTTAACTTTAGGAATATTCGTAGATTTCTTGTCGCCGAATAAAAAAGCCAAGGTTAGTTTCGATGGTTTCGAGCTGTTTCAGGTAGAATAAAGTATTTAGGACTTACCGGCTAAGGCCTTGATTCGGGATCGTTCAAAAAGTCTTGAACTGGAGTTTCCTCCATCGTATTCGTACTCGTCGACAATCTCCTGTTGTGGCGTCGTTTCCCAGCCGGAACGCACCACTGAGATGTCGGTCGTCATTCTGCTAAATGGACCAACAGCTCTCTGCGTCTCTACCCTTTTTTAAGGGCACTCCTGCAACAAGTAAAATTTAAAAATCATGAAAACTACGCCTCCAATCATGTTTGTAGACGATACGATAGCTTTATTTGCTAAGTCAGGATGGTGATTCGGCGGACGATTTACAATTCCCGGTCATGTTTTCCAATTTTCCCGGTCACATGAAGTTACATATTTATACTTGTCGCAAAACGCAAACATTTATTTTTATTCGTGACGTTCATTCTAAACATCCTTTAACACAATAGATCAAACATTGCAAAATAAATCAATTTTGAAACAACAAAATAGTTCTTTTTTCAACCAATGTGATGAATTTTCAAATAACATTACGATTCTTCAACCAGAAAATATAAATATCTAACTGGAGCATTTAATTTCCAACAATGGAATTTCCAACAATTTTCAGTTTAAAGAATTACTTATTACAAAAAAAAAAGTATCTTTCAAACAACAAAAAAAACGGTCCAACAAATTATTGTATTTACGCACAAAATGAAGAAGAATGAAATGAAATTGTAAATTGATAACTAAGTAGATGAATTTGAAACAAGAAAAACGAATGTTTAACTGAAATTATGATCATTTAACTAAAATAGTTCAATTTTTGACAAAAAATTAATTTTCAACCAAAAGATACATTTTTTCAACAGAATGGTTGAAATTCGAACCATAATAACAAAAATGGAATAATGACATTATTAGCTAGAGAAATTAATTTTAAAACAAAAATAAGAGTTTTCAACAAAATATGCGTAGTTTCAACGAGATAATTGAATTTTTATTTCAAAAAGACGAATTTTCACCGAAATGTCGAATTTTGAACTGGAAAAGATATATTTTTCATTAAAAATGAAATAGTTAAATTTTCAGTTGAAGTAATTGATTTTCAACCAAACAGATAAATTTTCAGGTATAATCATGAATGCTCAAATGAATAAATGTGTTTTAAGCAAAAAGATTAATTTTTGACCATAAAGATTAAGTTTCTATAGAAAAGGCAAATTTTCCACGATGTTCATTCTCAAAGAAATAGTTTGATTCCCAAATTAAAAAATCAACTTTCAACTGAATACTTGAATTTTCACCAAAAAAGATTAATTAATTTTTACCAAAGTAGTTATAATTTCAACAAGAGATGAATTTCGAATCAAAATAATGTAACTTTAACAAAAAAATTTGATTTTCAACAAACAAGTTTAAATTCCAACCAAGTAGTGGATTTTTTAACACAAAAAGGATGAATTTGCAATGCAATTTATTTATTTAAAATGAAGAAGAGGAAACTTTAAAGTCGCAACGAATCTTGGATTGGAGGAACGATTTTATTTAAATTTCTCTCTTCTAAATCCGAATTATAATTAGTTTAAAAAGTTCACGTTCCATGTAAAAAATTCCCTGTCCCAGTCAGATAAATAAGAAAAAGCAAATAAAACGTGATGAACACATTTTTTTTTTAAATGAAGATAATTTTTCTTTCTATAGGTTTGGGCTACCATCAATTCGATTATCAAATTTGAGTCAGCTAAAAAAATCTCACTGAGCAACAAATTTGCAAAACGCTTTTCTTTGATGGAAAAAAAATAAATTCTTCCTCTCATGACGTATAGATATATTTAAATATTTTGAGAATCAGATTAAAGGAGCGTTACATTCTTTAAATCAAATAATAAGATATCTTTTTGATTCATAAAAAGAAAGCGTTTATTTCTCGTATTTTTTCGGTAGAATTTTCAATAGTCTAGGTTGAATCAAGCAAATTCCTGGTCATTTTCCGGTCAATAAAATTACCGGTCATTTCCCGGTCAAGTGACTACCCTGTAAGTGTTGAAACGATTGAAAAATCTAATGTTGATGGTTTGAATTTGTTTTTATTTTTACGCTACATTTCCCTAAGTTTATCATCTTTTTTTAAGGTTCATTTGTAAGAAAAAATCATCGAGACTTTTTGATATTTATCATATTATGCAGACAAATACCAAAGCTCTTTGAATCTCCTGAGAACCTCAGGATATTGATCCTGACATTCAAAAAATTACAAAGGTTGTGATAAACTTTTATTTTATTAAATATCAGCTCTCACTAGAAATGAGTTTCAGAGCACTAAAATATATAACTAAGTAATTTCTTGAAATGCTAGAACAATTGGTGGTCTCACTCAACCAGCATTCATTTATACTCTCCCTCAGATGAATATCAATATAAAAGGGGACCTTCCATGGGTGTGGCAATAATAAACATCAGTCGAAATGTCACGAAGCATGTGCTATCAACCTCAAATTCATATCCTTCATGTTCTTAAAGCAAAACAGTCACGAGGGTTGGAAAATCGATTTGAAGAATTAGGCTTGGAATAACACCGGATATAGATAAAAGGGAGCTAGAATTAATTTACCGTTCTTTCTAGCCGCACCCAGTAAATGGACTTTTCCTCTAAACTATAACCAAATTGCGAAGGTTAGACCAGACGATGGGAGATTCACGATAAAGCGATAAAGTTCACCTTTACAATCAGCAGGGTCTACTAAACGAGTATTAGAAACTATAGACTGGACTCGAAAAATTTGTTGTAAGCAAGTTGTAACTACAATATGATGTAGCCTGCAAACGTGGGCTCCTGAGAACCACCATCATACGATTACATCATGTGCGTGATGTCACACAAGCAAAATAAATGACAGTGACTGGTACTCGAATTTGTCAATAACACACCGGCTCAAAGATTCCAACTTTCATGGTTTTTTTCAAATCATCATATATCTGTAGGATATAATAAAATTGGTATATTATAGGATATAAACACAACTAATTTTTTATGTTTCGACAACACTTTTTCTTTGTATTTATATCCTTTCATGGTCAGTGTGTTTCAAATTGAATTAATTTATTCGATGACTTGTGAGTCATCGTATTTTCAAGTTTTTTAAAGATCAAATGAATCAATCAAGTTTCACCCAAACATTTTTTACTTGTTTTCATCTCAGCTTTGATTTTTTAACTTCTGCTTTGCTAATTTTTTTCTCTTGTTCCATCGGGAAATATTTGCAAACTCCAACTGAGTAAAAATTGTGAAACAAGTGAGTTATTATCGAGTGATACAAGCATGCACTTATGTATCTTCATCTTGAGCAAACATTGACCACGCGAGTGTGAAATACTCGTAACTTGTACCTTGTATCTCGGCAAAATCTTCTCACAGAAGACTCTTGTATTATGCCAAAAACGCCTAATGAAATCTGGCAAGATGTTTACGGAATTACATTTTTACCAGCAAAATACATGGACTCATGAAGTTTTCCAAAGTGAATTAATGAATTCGGATCCATGTTTTGATTTCCAACAAATGAATTCCAAATATCTAATGTTCCGAATTGAACAATATAGAGACTTGAGAAGATAAATATTCAAATTCAGTCTATGAATTCTGGAAAGTTAATATTCAATTCAACTTAC
>WSXT02000030.1:2116060-2130481 GCA_011762715.2 Neuroterus valhalla
GAAAAAGCGGATGTAGAAGATGTAAAGGAACGGAAGTTATGTAAACCCTTAGGGGACACATTATAAATAAAGAAGAACTATTTTTCTGAAAAGTAACATTTTCATGAGAAACCTCATGGATAGTAAAATCTTGAAACTTTCAAAGTCAAAATTTCCAAATGGAACTTCCAACGAAAAAGGCATGCATGAGATCAGAACGGTGTAAAAATTTAGAAGAAAAAGAACTTTGATAATATTTTTTTATAATTACCTGTCGAATTCTGAATATTTCCTTTTCGTCGATGTATCTCTCAATAAATTATCTTATCAATCTGAAAGTTTCTGGATATTTGAAGTTGAAAAGTTGAGAACTGAATTATGAACACTTGAATCTTTGGAAATTAGAACAGAAAAATTTAAGTAGAAAAGTTTTAGTAAAAAGATTTGATTACTAATTTTGAATTCTCCAAATTTCAGAAATAAAAAATCTAAAGCTCAAATTTTAAAAAGAAAGAAAAAATTTTGGTATCTTGAAAGGATAAGTAGTGGATCGAATGGGTGCTCGAATTGAAAACAATAGATTTATGCTGATTATTTTTTTATATATTTGAATGTGTAGCAGTGCTTGTTACCGCTGTGAAACATTTTATTTACATTCAAAGTCCCCGTCTTACATCTTTCTAAATTTCATATCCATACTATGTACAAATCTACATGATAACATTTATTTCCCTTTTTCGCGTGATATACGTAACATTGAGACAAATATGAACATTATGTCGAGAATGATCAAAAATTGGATGTCAATAAATTTACAAAATCTAGACGTGAAGTAGAGATCACAGGAAATGCATTTTGCCTTCAACAATGTTACTCAACAATATTACTGAATAATGTTACTAAACAATATTACTCGGCAGTCGTTTCTTCGCTGTTTTTTTTCATCCAACTGTCACAACCATCAATTTTATTGATTTTTATTACAGAATTAATCAATTACTCTAATTTCCAGGCTCGCAATCATACAGAAGAATTTTTTAAAAACATCTTGTCCAGAGGATGAAAATCCTTTCAAAAAATTGTCCTGATTCCCGCAGACCTGAAACTTTTAGTTCTCTTGTGAACAACATTTTTCTCGCACCAATAATACGAATTTTGCAAATTTTTAAATAAATATCGGAACTTAAGCACTGGTACATTGAATGTTTTCTCAATAATAAATCAGTGGTGCGAGTATGCGAAGAAACGAATGCCAAAGTGCTAAAAAGAGGCATTGGTCGTCCAAAGTACGTTCATTCTCGCGTCGAACATACAACGAGGATAAACATCATCCGGCAATTTTCGCCCAATGATTATCATCATCGGTAAAGAATGACACGTTCGTAAATTCAAAAAACGAGAACAAAGGCAACAACTGAGGAAGACATATTTCGACGAGGACGGGGGAAGGACGATAATTATAATAAAGCACTAAATAATTATAATGATAATAATACTCAGTGGCGTAGATAGGACCATGCAGTTTATCCACTATGCACTATGTTTATGCAGATTGTTCCGGAAGAGAATATTTTTTTCTTTTCATTTTTCTTAAGAAAGTAAAAATCAAGATAAAAAACGATTCCTAGCTACACCACTGATAATACTTATATTTGAAGGGCACTGCAGTGGTGATAATAATATGAAGTATAGTTATAATGATAATAATATAATAACCGTTAAGGCCGCAAAAAAAGAAATAATCTCTTTTGTTTTACTCGAATCGCGGCAAAGGAACGATATATATTTAAATATTTACAAGGATTCAATAAGCGACGGACAAACTATATCAATCATTTTCTATACGCGAACGCGATGATAATTTCGATAATTTTTTTTATCCAATTCGCTATTATATGGCGCTTTTCAATCGTACTCGATTTCTATGTACAGAATGCAAGACTTCAATATACATCTATGTTTACATTTTATCATCATTTATATATCTACTGCATGTGTACTATATAGATTTTTATATTTATATTTGCATTTTATTTACAAAACGGAGGGGGAGAAGACTCAAGTTGCTAAAGACTTTAAATATTTTGTACTTGCGATCCGAAACAATGTTTTCTTTTTTTTCGTATTTCAAAAAAACCCCCCTCCTCTGGCTCATCCACACTCATTCTCTCTCAGGACTTATACACGATTGTTTTATCACAGTGGTTACTTGAGGAGAACGAGTCTACCCGTATACTCGTCAACGAATCACTGAGCACTTTTTTTTAGATGGGTCGTTTTCAAAATGGGCCAATTTCCTAGTGTTAAATGAAAATGAATAATTTAAAGAAAATTTAACTCTAGAATAGTGCGAAAATAACTTAAATAGTAAGATTATAGCTCGTAAGATTCATAAAATTTGATTGAGATGAAATCAGTTTTTTGAAAATGACTCCCATGTAAACACTCTCTGTCAATTCGGCAAATAATAATAAAAACAAAGAATTCGTCATAGTATACAGGACTGCCCAGGCCGACAAGTTATGCACAACGAAAAAAATTATGCACAATTTTAATTTGTTTCATACATGTCCAGGTAGGAGCACCCCTTAGTAATCAAAATTCGATTCTGAGCATTTGTTTCATACAATATTTGGATAAAACAAATCAAGATTGCACACATTTTTTCCCATTATGGATAACTTTTCCGCTTGGGTGAGAATAAAACGAGAAATTACAAACCGTTTTCAGAAAACTTGCACATTTCCACAAACAAGAAATCGCGACCTGCTCCACCTAACATGATTATTTTTTCTCATTCATTTTGTTTGTTTTTTTTTTTCATTTATTTTATTTATCCTCCGTCGCTCTTTCTCTGAATCGAGAGGAACAATCCCGACGAAACGAGAAGAACGTGGGGGTCGCAGAAGCGTCGCTTCGCTGCGAGATCGGAACAAGTTGTTCGTGTACATGTGTGCAAGTATTTTTGAGAAAAATGTTGGTCGTTTACTACGGTGATGGTGATTGCGGGTATCGACGGTGGCCGAGATACTCGTGTGATGACTCCTTCTCGCTTATCATG
Organism: Neuroterus valhalla; assembly: GCA_011762715.2. Taxonomy (NCBI): domain Eukaryota; kingdom Metazoa; phylum Arthropoda; class Insecta; order Hymenoptera; family Cynipidae; genus Neuroterus; species Neuroterus valhalla. The sequence continues at coordinate 2,119,101 of WSXT02000030.1, forward strand.
TGTCCTCCGTGCCCGTGATAATGTCCGAAGTCGCGGGAAGCTTTGTTCTCGCAGGCCCCCACGTGCAAGCTCGTTTCTCGTTTGCATTGTTTCTCGGTCCGTTTCTCGGGATCACAGGCCTCGTTCATCCATCCATCCTCTCTAAGTTATAATCCTACGAGGTTAGTCATTTTTACGTTAGCTGACAATTTTTCTAGTTGTTTTTTTGCGCGAGTATATAATACTTAATAATAATCTACAGGGACCGATATCCAATGATCCAATCAACCCTTGCACCCAAAAAACCACCTCAAGTGAAAGGGGGCTTCTTCTTTGTCCATATTCACCCTTCATCGACCCAAATCTTAGTTATCTTCTATTCAATCTTCTACCTGAACTTGTCAAAGAGAAGACCAATCAACCTTTTCCAAATCGGGCTTGTTGCTGAATAATACAAGTAGGAACATATGTTTATAGGTTGTTCAGCCTCCATTTTCAAAGGCAAGTTCTGATCATGATCAGGTTTAGGTAGTGATCAAACAAATTTCATATTCAATCTTTTACCTGAACTTGTCAAAGAAGAGACCAATCATCCTTTTCAAAATCGCGCTGGTTGCGGAATAATAAAGTAGAAACATATGTTTTTGCTTGGTAGCTATAAGCTCGATTTGGAAAAGCATAGTTCGGTGATGTTGAGGTAGTTATCAAAATTTTGCCGAATTCAATCTGCTACCTGAATTTGTCAAAGAGAAAACAAATCATATTCCTGACCAATGATTCTTTTCAAAGTGGTGCTTTTTGCAAAATAATACAAGTAGGAACATATGTTTCTAGGTTGCTTGGTAGCTATAAACTCGATTTTGAAAGGCAATATATGGGTATTGTTCAATGTACAACGTTAAGGTAGCGATCAAAATTTTTTCTTATTCAGTCTTCTACCTGAACGTCTCTAAAAAAGGCCAATTATTCTTTCCAAAATCAGGCTAATTGCAGAATAAAAAATGTACAAACATAAGTTTCTAGATTATTCCGTAGATGTAAACTCGAATTTGAAAAGCAAGGTTCGGTAATGTTCAGGTAGTTATCAAAATTTTCTTCAATTCAATCTTCTATCTGAACTTCTCTAAAAGAAGAAAAATCATCCCTTTCAAAATCGTGCTCGTATCGAAATAATGCAACAAACATATTTTTCTAAGTTGTTTGGGTACTACTGACTCGAATTTCAAGGATAAACTTTAAAAATCTTCAGGCAGTTATAAAAATTTTTACAAATTTAATCTCCTATATGAATTTTTAAAAGAGAAGACCAATCAACCTTTTCGTAATCGTACTTGTTTGAAAACTATTACCATTTGAAACAAATGTTTCTGAGTTGCTTTGTAGCTATGAACACGAATTCGGAAGTCAAACTTGACAAATGATTTAGTTATCAAAATTCATCTTCTACCTCAATTTTTCAAAAAGGTCGTCAATTCTCTACAAAACCGTGCTTGTTACAAAATAATACAAGCAGCAACATATGTTTCTAAGTTTCTTTGGTAACCATAAACTTCAATTTGAAGGGTGAACATGGACAATTTTCAAGAAGTTATAAAAAATTTCATATTGGGTTTTCAATTCGACAAATAATAGAAACAATATCATCGAATATTGTACTCAGAGAGATGTGATATCAACCCCGTCGCACAACTTTGATTTTTGGAATAGAATGAAGCAAAACTACTGTCCCGAGAAAAATTGTCTAAAGAAAGATTTCTGCATATTGAGTACATCAACTGTACTATTTCAGGCGAACAAATTATACATATAGTGACAAAATTATGTAAAATTCTAATGGGTTGTATCCAAAAAATTTTAAAAACGATTCAAAATTATGCATTGTCTCTTCCACTATTCATAAATTCTCCGAATGAAATAAGAGTGTCGTACGTCCATTTGCGTATACATAGGAATACGACACTTCACCGAAATAAGATATCTCAAAAGTACAAGTTATGCACAGTGACAGAATTATGTATGATTCTACTTTTTCATCTAAATATTGTATCAATCAAATGCTGAGAGTCGAATTTTGGTCACAAAGCCGTACTTCGACAACCGGACAATTGTATACAAATGAAAAATGTGCATAATTTTTTTCTTTATCCACAATTTTTTGGCCTGGAATACTGCACTAAAGTGTTGTATTTCTATTCATTAATTCATAGAAATATGATACTTCACCGAAATAAAGTATCTCAAGCCGAAAAGATATGAATCATTTTAACGAAAAATTTTCATTGGAACATAAAACAATTTCTTTGAACAAAGGAAATTATCATGAATCAGGATGAATTTCTTTCAATCACAGAAGTTTTCTCCAAATCACAAAATTTTCTTTCTGATAGAATGTTGCAGGCGAAGTTATGCATTGTATAAAAAATTATGCAATTTTCATCGGTTCTATACATTTTTGGATGATAGCAATGAAAACTGTATACCATTTGTGCACTATGCTATCCACCTCTTTCTATGAATCTTTGTTCAGACAATTTTTTCATTATTCAAAAATTTGAACCCCTTTTCACTGGATCATCGGAAATTGACTATCAAACGGAAGGACTCAAGTCTCGTCTTCTATCGTTGGCATGCATGATAAAGAGAGGAAACCACGCGAAGAACCAATAGTAACCATTGAACACTTGGAAAATTTTCATTCTCAACTCGAAATAAGCAAATTTTTGATAAAGAGAAACAATATTTAAAACTCTTTGGCTAGAACAAACGTGTTTTTCTCTCCCAAACGAATATCTTTAACAATAAATATAAATTTATACATATATATATATAAATATGCATATATAAAAACCGTCAAATTGGCTTACATGTGTGATAGAGGTGGTAAGGCCGAGTGGTGTTGGGAAAGAGATTCCGACGATGGTCCGGTAGCATAGACGGAAGGATTATGTTGGAGAACACCCTGTTCTTGGACTCCAGGTAGATAGAGGTTGATCATATTCCTGAGATCGGGTGCTTGTTGCTGCTGCTGTTGTTGGCCCATGTACTCTCTTTTGATATTGGCACTGGCTCCCGTCGAGGTGGGACCACTTGGTGTTGGTGTGTGGATCCCGCCGCTCGCAGGACTCGTTGGTTCGGATTTGATGCTGCTACCACTTGGACTGTGGCTAGACATCTGGGATCCGGGTTGAGTTTGGTGATAGGGCGAAGGCGAGCCTCCAGGCACGGATGATGGCCCGTATCCTCCATATCCGTTCATGTAGCTGTTGATGGGACTGGGACTACCGCCACCCATGTGGTGTCCCATGTCGTACCTGGAGTAGGCAGCCGCAGCGGCGGCATTCGCAGCCATGTGACTGTTGTAAGCTGGATGTTGCTGGTAGGCTGAGGGATCGTGCATCATGTATGCCCCATTCGGCATGTACCCGTTCGTCATCTGATAGACATCTCGGGATAATTGTTGCTGTTGGGCACTACCGGCACCACCAACTTGTCTCTGATCAACACCCAGCATCCCTGCGACTCCAGACACAACTCCGCCAAGAGGAAACTTGTCTTTCTTGTTGATGGTCTTTGTCTTGCGACGTGGACGGTACTTGTAGTCGGGATGTTCCTTCATGTGCACAGCTCTGAGCCGTTTCGCCTCGTCAATGAAGGGTCGCTTTTCCGTTTCACTGAGGAGCTTCCACTCTGCGCCGAGCCTTTTCGAAATTTCGGAGTTGTGCATTTTGGGATTCTCCTGGGCCATCTTGCGACGTTGACCTCTGGACCAGACCATGAAGGCATTCATGGGCCTCTTGACACGATCATTATTGTTGGTTTTACTCGTGTTGTTATTATTGTTTGGGGGTTGGTGCTGCTGTGTCTGCTGCTGCTGTTGCGTGTGATGCTGCTGTTGAGCCGCAGCATTTTGCTGGGCTATAGAGTGCATCACTTGCTGCTGCTGGGCCTGTTGTTGGGCTTGCTGTTGGGCCTGTTGCTGCTGCTGTGCAGCCTGCATGGAACTGTAATGGTGTTGTGCCTGGTGGTGATGTTGCATCCCTAATCCACTGAGTCCACCAGTACTTGGGGGACTAACGGACAAAGCTGGGCTGTGCACTATTGAGCCTAAAGCTCCGTAGGGTGAAACACCGGTATGGTGTCCCATTGGCGAAACACCATGGTGTGTGTGTGGTGGCATTTGCGCGTGCAAATTGCCGCCCTTCAAATCTGACTCCATCGTGAGCATATCGTCCTCCCTGTGGCCGTACAGTTTGCTGCCTTTTTTATAAACACTTTAGGACAATACAACTTATTCTCTCCCCCAACAGTCATTCGACACTTTCACGTCGCGATCGGGAACATCGGTTGTGTCCAATCCGAACGAATCCACACGAATCACTCGATAACTCACAGCATCCAACTCACTTTCCCGTGGTACCAAATATTCGTTCACTTTGGTCCGAAGAAAAACTGATGCACTGTCACCCTCGCACTTTTCTTAGTTTTCACAAAAATATTCAAAATCTTCACTGGGCTGAAGCTTTATATCAATAAGGGTCCCGAAAAATGTAAGCGGCACTCTGCACACGGCGATCTGTACTCGAGCGCGTTTCGATTTGAAATGAGCAAAAAACACAGACCTCCACTCTCTCGGCAAGTACGGAACCGTCTGAAGAGCTTCACCTCTTGCCTTGGGCTTTGTAGCTCTGTGTTCACTTGCTGCCGTGAAAGCCGCCCCCTTCCACGCCAGCAGCCACTTCCACTCGGTCGCCCCATCCCTTTTTCCCTCTCTCTACGAGCGGTGACCGGGAAACCCGTCGCGGGAACACCAGGCCGAACAGCTCTGAGCCTACCAACGGCAATCGATTGGCACACACGCCTGCCATCTTTCGAGCCAGCCAATGGCCCACCTTTCCCGAACCTCAAGGGGCGGTTTCATTCTCCGTGACGTCACGAGCCAACCAGAACGACCTCTCGTGGCGACGCACCTCGTCCTGCACTCCTGCGCCACCGTCACGAGTATTCTCAACTTTGAGAGAGTATTGGTGTTCTCGGGTTTGTGAAAATAAATGCGCGCGACGCGGCGTGCATGAAGGTTAGGTATACCCTATCCAGGCGACATACGCGTACAATTTTGAGGCTGGCTTCGCGTGTAACGTCGTCGTGGCCTTCGGAATTTGACGCCGCGACGCGTGTCTTGAGAAATAAGTTTCTATTAATGAGTATTTTTTTAAGGAAAAAGAGGTTAGGGGAGGGGAGGAACCGTGAAGAGATAAAATGGAGGCGCGAGGAGGAAAATTTGCTCAGCTTATAAGCCCCGCGGCTACATTTTTGGGGGGATTTTGATTGAATCAGAGGAATATTCTTATTTGATAATAAAGTTTTTGTGTGTTTATCAAATATATTTTATTTTTAATAATAGAATGCTTTTAAATACCATTAGAGAAACTTGTGGCGGTAAGTTTTTCAGTTGGAGAACACTTATCAAAACGTCAAGTGCAAGATGTACAGTTTTCCATGGAAATAACGATTTTTGTAATATACTGTGTTTTTTATCTGTTTTTTCCTGAACGAAATTTCCGTTTTTTTTTTAAATTATACATAATTTATATCTACTTTGAAAGAAATTTTAAAAATAATTTCCTACGCTTTATATAATTTTGCCATCTGGATTTTCATTATTGTTTTCATGTATCGAGCATACAAAAAATCTTGCATTTTGAAATTATTTTTCATAGACAAATCATATGTGGCTATAAGGAACTTTAAAAACGAATTGGATACGGTATTATTCTCGTCTTTTTTTTCTTCTTTACCCAAAAATATGATTTTGAAGATTATTTATCTGAAGAATGGAGTTAAGAGTATATTTTGTTCTTTAAAAACAAGTACTTAACAAAAATGAGGAAATAATGTACAATAATATTAGTATCTTCCAATATGTAGAACTTGATAAAGAAAAACGATTTTTTTCATGTCGCAAAAGATAATGAATTTCAGAGGTATTTTTTCGTAATTTTTCCTCAAAGATAGTTGTTTATTTAAACAGTTTTTAAAATGATATACATCATTTCGGAAAAAGATTCGGTAGAATAAAGTTTCTAAGAGTTTGGGCCAAGACAAGACGTATTTCTCTCTTCACATTTTTCTTGTAATTTACCACACAATAATAACGCATAGTAATAAAATAATTAACTTTGCATTGATAACTTTGTAATTTGAACCAAGAATAATTTATTTGATTTTCAGCAAAAGGAAATTGTTTTGTACAAAAAGTAAGAGTTTTAACAAAATAAAGTTCCAACCTCTATTTTAGCCAAGAAAGAGGCGTCCACCTAAAAAATGAATTTTCATAAGGTTATTTCAACTTTGAACCAAAAATGTTTAATTTTAACCCGAGAAAGAAACAACAAAAAAAGACCGTTTTAGAAAAAGACAAATTTTCAACCAAGAAAGATTTGTTAGCCTAGAAATCCGTGAAAAGACGGATTTCCTACAAGAACGTTGAATTTTTAATAATAATAAATAATTAATAAGTTGAATTTTCATATTTGTAAATTCGTTTATTACAACCTTCTGAACCTGAAAATTTTCGGAAAAAAACCAATGGTTTTTCAGGTCACCTAAAAAAAATATCCGTAAATGTTAAAACTTTGATACGATATAGAATATTACCAATGGCATAATTAATTACAAAAAAAAATGTTCAGAGCAAAAAAAGTATTGACATGGCTAGAAAATTCATTGAATTATCCCGATTAACGGTTGTTTCGTGGATACATAGTACGTTTTGCGAGACGTTTTGAAAATGTATGTACGACGCTCGAATATGAAACTTTGGAAACGAAATCATACATCGTGTTCTTATTATTATAATAATTGTTTTCATGCAAAAATATTTTTGGTGAATGTGAAATCTTACTGAAATTATGAATACCACAAATGGTAAGATTTTTTGAAAAACGGATATAAGACGCTTTTGAAAGCTTATTTTTGTGAGAATTTTTTGCAAAAAATTGATGAAAGATGCAAACTACATTCTATTATCAATATTATTATTAATATTATTATAGTGAATATTATTCATTAATGAGCAAAAACGTTCTTAATTTAGGACCCCATCATCGAAATGCCAGAAGCCAAATTCAACATAAAGTGACATAAAGTTTCATTTATTTGGGATTGATCATACCAAAGTCCGATCCAACAATTTTGAATTTTGGGAGTAATATTTTTATAGAGTTACAACAAAGTAAATAAATAAAAAATATGAACGAAGGAACAATTACCCTGACTTTGATCTCCTGTAATCCCATTTAAAAAAACACATGTTAAAGTCAAACAGTATGATTATACGTTAAAAATGATACGGCAATCAATATAATTTTGATATGCATCAGAAATGATACAGAAATCAAGAGCATTTTGATCGTCTGGAATGAATGATCGATTTTCGAAATCATAATGATCTGAATCGTGATAATAATGACCTATGATTCGGGGCCATAATAATCTGATTTGGGGTCATGAATCAAGTCAAGCCAATATATGGCCGCCGGTCTTGAAATACTTGAGCTCATATTCTTCTCATGATTTTTGATCGTGTTGTGTACTTGGAAAGCTGAAAAAACACCTGAATCGGAAAGTTATGCACAGTGTAACAAATGTTGCATAATTTGTTTCATCCAATTGATACATGCAAGAAACGAATTTTTTTCTACTGTTCACAACTTTTACGCCCGGGTAACAAAAAAAAAAGTAGAGGTATGGAACTTTGCAGGTATTACGGGGTATTCCGGCTGGGCAATGGAAGAATGGGCAAGAATGTGCTGCCATCTAGCTACTGGCAGAGCCTACAGCAAGAATCTTCGAGTCGCAGCGGCGAGTTGAGGACTCTCGCCGTTATAATTTCTAACAAAATGGATCAATTTTTAAACAAACAGTTCGATTTTCAAATCAAAAACATTATTTTAAACCAGAAATGACGTATCTGATTGTATAATATCATAATTTTCAGTTATCTCATCAACGAGACAGTTGTAATTTTAACTAAAAAAGATTATTATATCAATCGGAAATGAAGTATTCAAAATTACAGTCAAACGAAAAGATTTTTACTGCGAAAAGGAAACTAATTTTTAACAAAATTGTTAAATTTATATTGAAAATGAAAACAGATCAATTTCCAAAGAGCAGTTGCAATTTTTACTGGAGAAATGATATTTTTACAACAAGGGATGAAAGTGGGAAACAAAGTTTTGAAAGAGGAGGAATCATTAAACAAAAAGATTTTTTAGCGGAGCAGAACGCAAATTTTTAACACGTTGTTGAATTTTTCTACCGAGAACGATGAATTATTTGCAGAAAATTGGCGATTCTTCAGGGAAGCAATTTCTAAACCTTTCAATGAACAGACTTTCCAACAAAAGAGTTGAATTTTTAACAAAAAAAAAAAAAAGAGTTTCAATAAAGAAAAATGGTCTCAGCAAAGAAGAAAACAAATTCTTAGCAAATAGTTCAATTTTTAGATCGTAAATATGAATTTCCAAATAAACAAAGAAATTATTAACCAGGAAGAATGACGTTATCAGAAAGCTGCTAAATTCTGAACCTGAAAAAATAGAATTTCCACCGGAAGCGAAGAATTAAAAAAATGACAAATTCTATAAAGATAGTTGAATCTTTACCCATACAATATGAATTCTAGGCGAACAAGATCTTTTCCAACTAAATTGTTGAATTTTGAACCCAGGAAGACGAATTATTTTCCATAAATAGTAATACTCTTTTCCGAACAGAATGGCTTTTCAAAACCAAATTCAACAAATTTATTTAATTCAATTCATTCATTTGTTTGAAATTAAAAACTTGAAACAGAGTTTGTTTATTTAAAATTCATATATTGAGGTGAAAGATTTAACTTTTTTTATGATAATTAGTCTTTTTGGTTGAAAAATTATATTTTTTTTTGTTTCAAATTTCTACTTATACGTGTTGGAGATTTTACTTTCTGCCGAGATATCATCTTTTGCGTTTAAAATTCAACTATCGCAGGAAATCAATCTTTGGTGTTTGAAAAATCTTTTTATTAGGCAGAAAGTTTTTTTATTTTCGGGTCAAAATTCAACAATTTTCCCAAAAAGTTATATTATCCACTCGAAAGATCAATCGTTTTATTGAAAACGGAGATTTACGGTTTAAAAATTTCACTATTTTGTAAATTTTTTTTCTGTTTGGTAAAAAATTCAACAACTCAATAGATACTTGTTCTCACCTCGAATCAAGAACATTTTTTTGGTTAGAAAATTGAATTTTGTTGAAATTCCAACCATTCAAGTGAAGTTCTCTTTGGTTGATAGGGACCCTTTTTGACAAAAATTCACATTTTATTTCAAGTATCCGATATGTAAATTGAGATTGGGATTCAGTAGGACCCTGTATAGTTTTTCCTATTGATCATCGATCTCTAGTCGGGAAAGATAGGACAAAAAATTTTTTCATAGATTTTATGAATACATTACTGATTATTCATGATGCAACTTTCTTCTAATTCGAAAAATAATATTTCCATTCCAATTGAGATGAATTTACTAAAAAAAAAATAATTCTGAACAAAAGACACCAATTTTTGATCGAAAAGTTCAATCTTCTACTTGAATACTGGAATTTATAAAAAATTTAATATTTCTATTTTTTATTGTGAAAACAATTTTCAAAACAAGAAGAAAATAAATTTTATATGCTAAATAGCCTAAATTTTCAACCGAAAAAATCAGTTTGCCAATAAAAAATGAAGTAATTAACTTTTCGGTGAAAAAAAAATCTATTCAACAAAAGAATAGTTCCCAACGAAATTGGTGAATTTTCAAACAAAACAGATTCATATTTATCAATAAGAATTTTTGCGTTAAAACTAAGAAATTTCAAGAAATGGTTAAATCTTTTATTACAGAAAACTAGGCATACGCTACAAAACAGTCAAATATTCAACAAAAAAGATTCTTTTCAACAAAAAATATAAAATATTAACAAGGATGGTAGATTTGAGTCAAACAGACCAATCGTCAATAAAACAATGTGATGTTGAACTGAAAAAAATGTAAGTTTATCATTAAAATTGATGAATTTCAAAATAAGCAAGATGAATTCTCTACCAAAAAGATAAGAATTTTGGAACAAAAAATATTGATTTCCAATAGGAAGGCCAAAATTCACCAAAATTGTTGAATTTTTAATAAAAAAGGCGAATCCTTCACGAACCGATTAAACTTTAGGCACTTGGTCATTGCTTGGACCAGAATTTCGGTCCGAGGGATTTAGAGTGCGTCACAAGATAATTTCTTACAATTAATAAATTATTTCTAAAAATAAGATGTGGTTTTTCATTATTTGTATGTAACATCAACGGATACTTTGACAAAAATTTGTATCATTTTGGCAATGTTACAGCATTTGATAAATTTTGTTGAAGAAAATTAACAGAATATTTCAGTTGACTAGAAAATAAAAATTAGCTTTAATATAAGAGTTTAGAAATCATTTCTCAACAAAATTCTTGCACAACTGTAGTACAAAATTTTTTTATATTTCATCATACTATTAAATGTACATAAATGCATGATTTAATTTGTCTAAAGTATTATTTTCAGATTAACAAGTTAGAAGATAACAAGCACGAAAATGTTGTAAAACACCTTGCCTAATAATCGTTTTTTATGATAATGTCTAACCTATAAATATTGAGCATAAAGGCTAATATTAATGAGCCAAAAAGCTTTGTAAACTTATGAAAAAAAACATTTAAACACATAATGAAGCAATAATAATATCAATTTTACGTGAATCATTTGATTTTAATTAAATTAATATAAGATTTATAATCAACTATATTACTACTTAATATGCGCCATGCCATGTCCTAATAGATCGGAAGAAGCCATTTTGCTATGCAATCTACTTTATTTTCGATAAATATGAGGATGAATATTTACTCTCTGTATTTCTTTCCTTCTTCGTTGTTGATTCTTGCATAGCAAATTTCCAGATTTCTATTCGTCCAATGGAAGGCCTTATACACTGCTAACCCAAGTGTGTTAATGTAACACATTTGAGTGTGCTATGTGCATGTAGTCACTTGGAACACGTTTTAAGGCGTGTCTGAGTAACACGGTTTATGTGTGTATTTCCAACACGGTTGACAATCAGCAATAACACATTTAAGATGTGCAAGGACACACTTAAAGCGTGCTGTCAATACATGTTTCAAATGTGTAAAGTTTTTTTTTAAATAACACCGAAATAATTGTAGAAATATGCTCTCTCAGTTTAATTTATTAGAAAACTACTAATTATCAGTAAAATTTCACTAATTGAAAAGGAGAAAAGTGAGCCACTAAAAATTAGTAAAAAATCACTAATTGGAC
>WSXT02000030.1:2130581-2147113 GCA_011762715.2 Neuroterus valhalla
TGAGTACGAATTGGAAGCAAAGCAATTTTCCTTGTATGAAAAGGAAAATGTTGTAAAAATTTGTAAATAAGAAATGTTAAAATTCGAGGAATATAAATACTGTATAACATCCTAATAATCGTAATAAAGTAATCTACATGTTCTATAATGATGTTTTTCTTTTTCTTCTTATTATTTATTCATTTCTTGAATTTTTGATGGAGTTATCTTTTCTAATAAATAAGGTTATTTAATTAAAAATATATAATAATCATTCATATTTAAGAGAAAAACGATATCAAAGGAGAAAATCGTCCGTGCAATGTGATACGCGTGCCGGAGGAGGTACCGCGCTCGACACCACTAGATACATTACATTTTTTCGGATAATAGTAATAAAATCACCATTTTTAAATAAATCGTTTTCAATCGGAAATTTGACGCAAAATACGATAAAAATACTAAAAACCTAATTCATGGGGGTCAAGCTAGTTAAAAATCAAATTTAAAACTTTAACTGTTAATAACAATTTCAATTTTTTCATAATATTTTTGGGATGATCTTTTTATTGAAGCTCGTTCTTTTATCTTTCAAATAAAAAAAAGAAAAGGTCCCTAGCTCAAACAGAACAGGAGTTATGCATTTTTTTAAAATAGCCTTCTCTCAAATTCTCAATTTTTCAACCCTTCCTATTTCTCAAAAAATTGAAAAATAAAAAAAATTCTCAAATATGTATCTTCTCTTTCTTGATAAAGAACCCGTAAAAAAAGTATTAGCTCAAACAAAAATGGGTCAGTCAAATCTCTGTTCGATTTGTAAAAGAATGTCCCATATGCCAGTTCAGCTCCTTTCTTACCGTAAATAGATAATTTTACCATCCAAAAATAAATTTCATGCACGGTTTCCGGTTTTAAATAATGCCCCGTCATGATGTGCTTCTTTTCGACGAAAGATCTGTTCTTCATATCTAGAAATCATCACATTTAAGAGTAGATTCACAATTTTCTCACAATTTCAGGTTATGTTGTTGCAGCGTACAACAAACCTACATTTCTGATGAAGAAAAAACCTTGGATATGGAACAAGCTCACAAAATTCTTGTTAAATTTCACGTGATTCTCAAGTTTTTACTGAAAATTGGTATCGATTCAAAAATTAGAATGACAATTTTTAACAATTTCAAGTTATGCTAACATTTTTTACGGGAAATCGTTGATTTTAATCAAAAACCATTTGGTTTCAAAGAAAACTTAGCATTTTAGATAAATGTTATTTCCTCAATTGAAAATTTGGTAATTTTATTTGGAAATCATAAGATTTGAAGAGAACATTTGCAACATTGAAAGGATTATATGTAATCTTAGGACTTCCTTACCAAAATAAATAGTTTTACAACCAAAAATTATATTTCAAGCAAGATTTTCAGTTTAGGATAATGATTCCTCATGTTGTGTTTTTTCCGTCTAAAAACCATTCTCTATATCTAGAAACATCAGGTTTGAGAGTAGACTCGTAATTGGAGAAGAATTTTAGGTTATGTTGTTGCTGCACACAGAAAATATATATACAACTGATAGGAAAACCTTGGATTCAGAAAAAAATTACAAAATTCTTGTACAATTTCACGTAATTCTTGAGGTATTACTGAAAATCGGTGTGGATTTCGAATAATATTGGCAATTATTGAATTTTAGGTTATGTTGAAATTTCTCTTCTTGGCAGCAATAACGGTAATATTGTCTTAGTTATTTCACCAAAAATCGATTATTCTAAACGAAAATCATCAGACTTAAAAAACAAAATGTACAATTTAAAACAATTTTGATTCAAAGTTATTAGGTATCAATTCCTATGAATCATAAGAAATATTGTTCGAGCTTTCCTTTTCTATCCCTTCTGATAATCAATACTCCTTAATACAATTTTTGTCTCGATAATTGATTTTCTATCCTTATTTCAATTTGGCTCAAGCAATGAATAAATTTGGTTTTCAAATTCGAAATGGTCCACAGCTACAAACTCCCTTAATTTTTCAAACTGTTTAGTTTCAAACATTTTGGAATGGATTGTTTTTCGAGAATTGAATTTCAAACGAGAAAATTTTGTATTATCACAACTGCACTGATGACGATATAGTGTTTATAAATTTCCTACAACTAAATTCCATAAATGAATTTCTTTTCAAGTCTTATGAGCATCAAATTTACCATTTTCTCCTTCACAGGGTTTAATCCAAAGGGTTTGAAATGGAAATGGAAGTCACATACTCTCAATTTTCTGGAAAATACCCTTAAGGGTAATGGAACCATGCCATAACCTGAAAATTGAATAGACAGATTTTACTCCATGGATACTTGAATCACAAATTTTTCAGTCGACAAGGTATTACTCCTGTTTCAAATCAACTTTATATAGATAGTAAAATTAGAAAATTTTTGAGATTGGATACAGACTTGGAGAAATGCTTCAATTTTAATTTTCTTTTACAAAGGGTACGTATACCAGTTGCTAGCAACCATCCTCTAATTTGCTTTAAACAATATGAATATGCAAACATTTATCATACTTTGCTCACATAAGAGTAATTCCAACAGATTACCTGAAAAATTTGAACTTTCCTATCGTTTTAAGCGAATAAAGAGGGGGGACAACGACTGGTTCTCTTATCCTATGATTAGAAAAACTTTAATTGCGTTTAATGAAATATAAGTGCATAAATAAAGAGTAGATGACATTTTTACAATAATTCCTACTGAAAAAATATCCAAAAATTAATTGATACATTCAATAGTCTAGAAGAGTCTTTACAAATTACTTTTGAATTGGAAAATAGCAACACTCTAAATTATTTGGACATTTCAATTATAAAAACTAAGAATGGAGCTTTAATTACCAATTGGTACGAGAAGTCTTCATGGTTAGGGCAATATTCAAATTACAATTCACATCATCAATTCAACCAAAAAGTTGGCTCAATAAAAGAATTATTAGATAGATGCATTAAACTAAGTGACTCTAAATTTAGGAAAGAAAATTTGAACCAACTAAAAATTACACTACAGAAAAACAATTACCCATTACCCTGTAATAGAAAGTGTTATCAAAGAAAGAAAATTTGAAATTTACAATAGTTCTAGTAAAAATAATAAATGGTTAGATAATTATAACAAACCTGATTTACGAGTTTCGTTACCCTACATACAAGGTTTATCAGAGAGATTAAGGAGTGCTTTAAAAAAACTGAATATTAATGTATATTTTAGAAATAACCATAAATTATAAAACTGCTTTATAAATAAGAAAGATCCTGAAAAAATGGAAAATCTATCAAACATGGTCTACTCAATAAAATGTACAGGCTGCAATAAAATTTACATTGGTGAAACAGGTATAAGGTTTAAAACAAGAATATCCGAACATAAAAGAGATTGCAGAATCAGCCATTTAAACACAGGTCTGTCATAGCACTCATGGAATTTTGATCACCTTTTTAATTTTAAATTTGATAATATCAAGATTCTATCTAGAGAAAATAATACTCATAAACGTCGAATCTTAGAATCGATTTTCATTAATAAATACAAAAATTATTCTATAAATTTGAAAACTGAAACACTTAATATAAATAAATTTTACCATAGTATAATGAATTGATTTTCAAAGTCCCAATGCCATGGCGCGCCAATTCTCATTGCAGTTGACTTGCGCCCTCAGATGTGAAAATTTTGTACTGCACACATAACCTTAACCAATAATTAGTTTTCTCAGCATCATAGTTCCTCCTTCGTTTTTTTGAGGTGTTCCCTTTTGAAATTATTTTTCAAACATCGTTTGATCTACAATTATGGGTTGTAAAAAAATTGTATTCGTAAGGTAAAGTGTGTCTTAATTGCCTAAAGATGACCGACAGTTGAGTCGGAACGTCGCAAGCTTGCTTGAATTTTGTTTAAACAATTTGAGTAGGATCATCCCTTGTCTTTTTTTATTAATTTGAAAAATATGATAGTAGGACCAAAGAAATTGGAGCTTTAAGTTCTCATGAAAAAAAGACACATTTAAAAACCGGGAAAAGGTGAATTTCTTAGTCAAGAAAGAAAAAAAATGTTAATCGAATTATTGAACTTGAAGGCAAAAAGACGATTTTCCAACAAAATAATTTGATTTTGAACCAGATAATAAATTTATCGACCAAGAAATATAAATTCAGACTTAAATATTTAATACTGAACTTTTTAGCTGAAAAAAAATGAATATCCAAGGAAAAAAGTCGGATTCTAAGTTCTATTAATTCAGGTCGCATTTGAAAAGAAAAATGGGGAAAAAGAAAAAGAGTGTGAAGTCTGCGGTAATTATAAAAAAATTTTGATACTATATGGACTAAAGAATAACATTGTAAAAAACATTGCAGTTCGTATGTATATTGGTTATCGTAGGACATTTTCGGACATAATAATATCCTACGTAGTATATCTGCCAGGGGTGCCAAGAACATATCCAGGCCCAAGGGTAACCATGCACGGCCCCCTTCCCCGCCCCCAACAATTGTAAAATTTAAATTTTGTGAAGGATTGGAACTGCAGGCCCGAGGGGAATCCTCCCCTCCCCCCCTCCCTCTCTCCGGTCCTGGATATCTCCATAGAATCCTTAAATTCTTTGGAAATTCTACATAGGATAATTTAATGTTCGAAAAAGATTTCACGAATATCGACATTTTCATAGTACTACATACATTTCATGGTTTTGGTATCATTACCAAAATCGAAGATTTTTGATTTGATAAGAGTATCAAGGGTGCATCAATTTGGTCAGAAATTACTCTGGTATGGATAAAAAATTTATCTCTTCCTAAGAACCATCTTAGTCTTCTGTCATCTATCTTTTCCTGGTTTTGGAATAGGGGCAATGATGGCTTTCCTCCACTTCTTAGGGAAAACTCCTTTCTTCCATATGCGATTGGAGATTTTGAGAAAATACTCTGGACTTTTGCTTAAAAGATTTTTCAGGAATACGGCAGGTATTCTATCTGGTCTGGGGAAAGTGTTTTTTCATGGGCTCAGAGATCTGAGTTCAGTTATTGGGATTGGTGAATTTATAATGGTAATGTCAACTGAGTTAGGGTTTCTCGATTTTTGAACCTTTTTGGAACTGGTCTCCAACTGCGACTGCCATACAACTCGGTTGGGTGGAAAAAAATTCTTGCGCTAAGTAGAAAGGTAGGTGAGGGTGCACTTTGTTAAATTTTTGTAAGGGTTAGCCTATTTGAACATCAACATACTGCAGTATTTAGACAGCAAATTTTTTATGAGTTTACAGAATGGTAACATTGCTCTTGAGGTAAGAATTATTTACTTCCAATTTCCACCAAACATAGCTTTTTCAGAGATCTCTGAAGATAAATTGGAATGAAAAAAGGATGAGTCGTTTAGACTGATTTCGTTATTGCAATAAGGCATTGACGAGTGAAGAAAGAAGCTTGGAGGAAGTAGGGTTCGTTTCTCGAAGGGTGAGTCTTCAGGAAGGAAGGATTCGCATAAATCCACCCCCTGGTACCCCGATGAAACCACCCCACGTCCCATGAGCGGACCATGAATATTGATCATTCCCATTCTCAGTGCGTACTCCTGAACGCACCCTCCTCTCTTCCCACCTTCTACCTACCACCTACTATCGCCCCATTTGGAACATGATTTCAACGCCTGCCCTGGCCCGAGAAAGGACTCTCATTTATGCTCGACTTTATCGTGACGTGATCTAGTTATGCTAGGCACGATCCGTTCTCTAGACTCAACTTACCAGCGAAAAACAGGGACCATAGGCATTACACACTTTACTTGCTCTACAGTCCTACACACTTTGTTAGCGAGATACATTCGATAAAATTGAGAGGAAAGAAAAAAAAATCTCATTAACATTCTCTTCGACGCTTTGCGTACCGCTCGCTTTGCTTTATTTGCGTTGATACTGCCTTTTCCCCCCTCTGCTTTGAAAGCATTTTGAACAAGGATGTCTGTTAGAATATTAGGTATGTATGCTGTCCACACCAGCAGCCTCAACATTCTTCAGCAAACTCACTAATTATATCCAAACCAAACCAGAGCTCATTTCCGATGAAGTGCATCCAAGCTGGGGTGGTAAACATAGCTTAAGTACTTTTTCTGATGCGAACGTATTGTGGAGGGAAGAAATTTTAGGCAAGGTTGAAAGGCACACGATTACAACCTCAAAACCCGAACCGGAAGCGAAGAACCGCGAAACCGCGCTCTTTCGATGTTCCTAGCCTCACCGATGAAAGGGATATACTTGGGACCATAGGATTCTGATATACCTCGCGTTGGAGGTTGGTTGTCTGTCTGGCTGACTGACTCGTTGGCTGGCTGGCTGCCTGGCTGCATCGAAACATGTAAGTCCAGGAGGGCAATAATAGATCCCACAATGCTACGCGAGCTTTTCAGGGACTCCAGGGGGTGGTACCGAGGGGTGAAACGTGGTAGCTCATCAACTAATGGCCCGCACCGGAACTGAAGTACCTTCCTACTACCTTCTCGTACGGACTCGACTATGGTACCTGCTACTTTGCCAGGTACGCGTGGACGAGCTTCCGACCGCATACTAGCAAAATCTGCAAAATGTGTGCGACCATGTGCTCTACACGAAACGCACTTACACAAATTCCTGCATTCATAGTCCACATAGATGGATTGGTGTGAGTATCTCTTAATCTAGGTTACTTTATGATGCACTGGTAGGTAGTTTGCTGTAGAATATTTTCGATTATTATATGCTTTTGATGGTGAAATTTATTTATTATAGGAATAAAAATCCATCGAGTGTTTCCAAGTAAAATGAAGAACCACCTCCTTCAATGATTACCAATAATGTAGCCGATATGCTGAAGCAATTTGTATAAAAGCGTCTTCCTAACTAAGTCACATACTCTAGTAATTCAAATGATAAACAATCTGTTTATCAATATGTTTATCAATATGTTAATGATTGTCGCAACTACAAAAGACTTTCGTTAAGCTGAACTCTCGTTTAGCTTAACTTCTATTTACCTGAACGCTCCCACGCTCGTAAAGCCGAACACGAGCGGCCTCCTCTACCCCCACTACTCTCGAGCAGACACGGCAACTGACGGTAGCAGCCAATTAGAAGTCACCTCTTTAAACACCCATGCGGAGGAAGACAGTGGTGGGAATTTTTCCCGAGTTCAGCTAAACGAATGTTTACGTCACGTAGCGGTTCAGCTAAATGGAAGTCTTCTGTATCTGCAAAAATTTTTTTTGCCATTGCTGCATGTAAAAGCTGATTCAGAAAATTGTGGATGCCCAATGGATGAGAAAGAACCCATACTTGCATCAGCTTTTCTCTTTGATCAGAGGTGTCTTAGATTAGGGTTAAGTGTTTAGAAGAATAGAAAGAGTAAACGTGAGTCTAAGAATCTTAGATTCGTAGAGCAAAACGAGTATATATTCTCTTGATGATACTATTGAGGCTTCATGTTTTTCTTCTGTATAATGGGTAAGGGAAGATGTGTCACGATCTATCTCAAGAATAAGTGACAGAAAAGAAGAGTTTTTTATTCCGAGAAATTGAAGATGAGCTCTCCTAATCTATCCCGGATTCTTCATTAAGAAACTTCCATCGTATCGATGGAAATATCCTCAAACCTTCTCTAATAATAGATAGGAACATATTCAGAGGAGTAAAAGAAGAGTGCAAAAAGATCTAAAGAAGATGCACGTGAGAAATCGCTACCTCTAGGTCTGCACTCTAATGACTGGAGAGATGATACACCAGCCAATGTTCAAGACAATGTAGAGTTTTATCGTAGATTTTTCAAGGGGCATGTTTGGCTCGTCGAAGACGCAGGTTCTCAGTATATAGGTCATGTGACAACAAAATCTGGAAGCGCAAAGGCCTTTGTGAATGTTTATTCGAGTGTGAGGAAACGATATAACCGGAGGTTGGATTAAACTTATTGTTGTTATATAAAACGGCACTGATGTTGACACATGATGAGAGGGTGGTGTCATTCGCAAGATTGAAGAAAATCTTGAGATATCCCTTTGAGATATCATTTGCCTGCTCTATTTAAATGAACTCCTATCGCGAAGTCTTTTCCACCACGTAGATGGAGTAACATCTGGTCTCAAATCATTTTCAGGATCTACTGAGCCTATACGATTTCTGGATGTAAACAACTTCCTAGAGTTTCCTCCTGAACAATAGATTCAGAATAACCAACAATCACTGATGGGATTTAGAAAATAGTGACTTAAGGTCACAGATATCTTTTGAGAATTCCACATGCTATAAAACCTGATAACTACTTATTATCTGGGCCTCCAATCAAAGATAGTGCCATACATCTTATCGAAACTATCTAAAAATCCAGGTACTCACTATTGAAGGACTTGAAGAAGGTCGATGATGCTATTAAGGAGGATGTCTTTTTCCCAGAGAATGTGCTCTCTAGCATTGTTGGGTATCATCAAATAAGATGCAATTTGAAACATGTTTTTGACAGACAAAACGACGCGAATGCATTGCGCACTCCCAAGATGCCTAAGTTCAACTTCTGAACTAAAGATAATGCCATATAATTGACTAGTCAAACTATGAAACTGCATCACACATCACATCACTGCATTCACATGACTTTGAAATCAAGTATCCTACTCAACATTTCGGATGTAGGACCAAGCAGGATATTCGTTTCATAATTATTACTATAGTTAAATGGGACTATAATCGCATATCTCCAAACATTTGGAACTTCACCGTTCCCAGCACACAAGTTTCCCAGCCACACAAGGAAAAATCTGCCACTCTTCTTGCTTTTAAGCAGTCTCACCATCCACACTAGTCATTATTGAACAAACCATTCCATGATTATCTACCGTGGAATTTGTAAACTTTGTTAAAAATTTCCTTCAGCAAACGTTCATTTTTTGCCTATTCACTAAATCTCATTCTCTATCAGGATATTTATATACAAGCAATTTGTATAATTTGCAGCGTCTTCGTTTGAGGCTACAGCCTAGGATTCGCAATTAAAATGAATGAAAAAGGAAAGCTGTAAGAGAGTAAGCATTTAATACATGGAAGCGTTTCCCTCTTTCCGTTTCCGGGACGCGTTAAGCAGGCAGAGAATTTTCTCAGTCCGCGATTCGAGGCATCCGCCATTGTTAGGAAGAAGCCGGTCCTCGACTTGAACTACAGTTACACCACACCTCTTATACGCCGAGCGAGAACTGGATGATGTACTGCATCTCAGCCCCTTAATTACTGCCGCGTGCAAATTGGAAGGAAAAATTAATCGCAGAAATGACTTAGAGCCGCCCGTGGGTGGGAGGCGAGGGTGGATGAGGAAGCGCACCCATGGGTCGCACAAAGGGGATGAAAGGAAGTCCGGGGCAATTAGAATGATGCCCTTTGCACGGCCTTCCACGTCCGCCATCCCCTTGCTCTTCAACCCCTCGCCGCTTTCCACCCCGACAGTGTCCTCGTGAGACTTCGAGAACCGGAAAATCAGACACTCTGACGACACCCAGGTGCTGGCGTTATTACGTAACTCTCAAATCTGAAGCCGGAAGTGAATAATTTGGGTTCAGAAACTGAATTAAATATTTCAGAGGAGAAGCTTGTCGAAATGTTGAATTTGAAATTGTTATTGCATTAAAAATCTATCTTTTAAAAGAGTTCTCATAACTCTCATGAAGTACTGGATGAACTTTTCTGCACTTGAAGGCCAAACTTCAGAAGACTAGTGTCCTTGGTATAGAGCACAAACTGATCATATGTCCTTCGGTTCGGGTTTTTTTGAAACTTTTTTGCATCACCACGGTCCCGTCAGACAAAGATGATAAATGGACACACCACACTGAAAATTTGATTCAGCAAAGATGTCAGAAGAACCGGGAAATGAGGAATCTCTTGTGACAGTTCTAGTAACTAAAAACATAGAACATGTAAATCGTCAGAGGACAAGTTATCGAATCCTTCAGGTTTTTCAATGGCATGAATAAACCAACTCTAAACAGCTTGTAAGATCACTTTCATCACGTTGGAATTGGTTTTTGGAAGACGTAGATTTTAGTAACATGAATAATTCTCGACATCCATCTTGCGTGATGAGAAGCACCCAGTTTTCGGAAGTGTATACCTTCAGGTGAAGTTTCACCAAAAAAAAATCAGAGTCAACTCTTGCAGTTCCAGGTTATCTTCTCAAGGAAGTTTTGAAGATTCCTTTTTAAGAAATGTTGAAACAAACTTTGCAGTTGCAGACTTGAATTCCCAAAGGATTTACTCTAATCACATATCTTCGCAATATTCCTGAAAAGTTTGATCTATTTGAGGCCAACACACTTGGACCTTCAGTTGATCAAAAAACATCTTCAGATGAATCTCTACAGACTGCCTCGTATACGTGATGACGACGGGCGAGCTGCAGCAGACGTTTGTCCATAGGCCCTTCTTTCAAAACGCAAGCTTTATTATGATAAACAGCCAATGTGTTGCTTCTGCAATATTTTTTGCGTTCCTTCATTCACGCTTGGTACTGCTACTATTTTTTTCTATTTCAAATCCAGATACCTGGAGAAAAATTCGATATCTTTTATAAGTAGAGAAAGCGACAAGTTTTGGTAGTGTATCTCCGTGAACATGGACAATTAGAAGCATCTCAATTTTAATGACAAAACTCTTGGCAGTCTCGATACGGTATTTTATTCTTGCTACTCTGACAGTATGCTTTGACGAAACTTCGTTCGAAAATTGTCCTTCGCTGAATGATATTACTACCGGAGCAAGAATATCCATAAATTTTCTATCGCTTGGGTCAGAATCTGATGTCAGAATTGAGGACTTAGTGGGAGTGTCAGACTTTTAGCGAATAAATTGGCTTTGACCGTGATTGTCTTCATCTTTACTATCTTCTCCATTGAATTCTTAGTCTCTATCTGTTGGAATACCAGGATCCATCATCAAATGCTCTGTAGCTTCTCTTTTCAACTCTTCTCGATCTCTTCAAGAATGATTTTTCCTGAAGTATTCGCGTATCCATTTTTCGTGCGAGCTAATTCTTTAATCATCTAATTTGTTTACTCTGTCTGACCGCTGATCTAGTAAAGAGTTTGCAATATCTCCATTCCGTTATTTCAATTTCTACAGGCTTATTGCACTTTCAAAATTGGAGATTTTACATGCAAAAAGACAGAAAGAGAAGGTAAGATACATGAAAGAAGTCGAGAGAGCAGTGAGGGAAGGGGCGAAATGAGAAGTCATAAACAGGGAAAAAGGAGAGAGGAAAGATATGAATGGAGAAATCGGAATGGTTGGATGGATGGACGGAATATCTCAAGCTCCCGCGAGGTGACGTGGAAGGTAGGATCAAGGGTAGAAAAATGAAGACAGTTGCGATAGACGAAGTTGAGAGGATTAAGATTACTTGGGAAGAGGGTGATGATGCAATCATTAAACTGGAAAGAAACCAATAAAAAAGTGAAGAGATGACTTTGGGAATGGAACTCTGAGATGTAATAGGGAAGAGGTGAGTTGAGAGGTATAAAAGATTTACAATAAAGGTCTGGAAGGGCGAAATGTGGTCCAAAGAATAGGAGATAGAGCTTTTAGTGACCCTTCCCTCAGGAAAGGAAAGGGAAATAAGGTAGAGGAGTATAGAGGTAACACGCTTGTGTCAGTAGGCTATAATATTCACTTCAAAGTGCTTAGGAAGAAACTGAAAAAATAAGTGGAAGTGAAGAGAAGTACATCGCATAACATTACTGGCTCTAGGAAAGGGTTGGGAACTATTATTTATATTTATAATATAATATTTATATTTATATTATATAATAAGCTTGCCATGCGTATTGTGGATTTCAGAGCAGGTTTTGACTCCGTGAACAGAATGGTCCTTTGGTGGTCCGTGGAAGGCCTACCAAAATGATGGTGAAGAGGAGAGAAAAGACAGAGGAGGGATTCTAGACAGGACAAGGGGTCGGCAGAGGTGTCCTCTCCTTCTGAGAATGTTTCAAAATATTTTTTGAATAAATTATCATCTGTTGATACATTAACTGATTGAAAATTTGTTTTCTGGTAATGGGAAGTGATTATTCTCTTTCGTGCATGTTATTTATGCCTTTTTAGAGAAATTCGTGTTCGGACTTGAAATGTTGTGAAAAGGACACCTCTTTTGGTTGAGAACGAAGGAATAAATTTTGATCGATAGTCAACTACAATGTTTAATTCATCTTTCTTAGTCGACAATTCAACTGTTTCGATAAAAATTCGTTCTTTTGGAATTAAAATTCATATTTCATATTTAAAACGTTACATTTTTATTTATGAATTCATCTTCCTCAGTTGAAGATTAATTTTTCGGGTTCGAAATTAATCTTCCCAAGATAAAAATTCAGTTTCTACTTGTTCAAATTCCATTGTATTATTCAATTTCGATTATTTTGTTGAAAATTCGAACATTTTTTCCAACCCACCTTTTTTCCTCAAAAACTTGTTTTTGTTGTTAATTTTTTCTCCTTGATTGGGAAACCATGCTATGTAGTAAAATAGTCATCTTTGTGGGTAGAACTTAACTTTTTGTTGAAAATTCAACTTTCAATATATATATCAATATATTTCGTAATAATAATTCAATATATATCGTATTACCATGAATATGCTCAAGAGTGGTGGTGGACATTTTTCTTTGAATGTGAGCAAACATAAAGATATGTGTACTGAAAACGATGAAGTTTGGTATGATTGATGGAAAGCGATTATCATGTCACTTGAAAAGGAAAAGTTTGATACAGAAGACTCTCCGATAGTTCCTGTTCCCGGGGCTGTAGGGGAAGTGAACGGGAAGTGTCAGATTTACCCCAATCATCTTTACTCGCGCGCAACGTGTAATTCCGTGTTCGATACACACACGCTGCGCGTCAAGTGTGCGCCGTGTGCACAGCAAGAGTGGGGACGGGCGTAAGGAGGAGAAATTCGAGGACGGGAAGTTTCGTAGCGTGAACTGTAGCAGAGTCTATTGTAATGATTATCCAAATAGTAAACTCTACAAAATTTAAAACACTTAAAAGTACGGCGTGGATAGTTTTACCGTCGAAATGCTAAAGATCAGTGGTGGGTGTTCGTCTGAGAGGCAAATCGAATATAAGAATATGTGTACTGAAAACGATGTCTTTCCTAAAAAATACCCCTAGGCTTTCACGTCCAATTAGATAAAAAAGACTCTCACACTCTCTTCGCTCATGCAGCACCAAATAACTATTAAAAGTATCTCCCGAAAGAAACTCTATTTTCGGAATATCTGACCTCCACTCATCCGAGAGCATTGCAGAACTGAGAAAGAGTTAGAAAAGGGGTTGATGGGAAGCTTTTGATGAAGAGACAAAGATGAAAAATCTGCAGTAAACGAAACGGCGGAATTGGAGAAAGGAAAGAAACGAAAAGAGGAGAGAATGAATCCTATCGCTGCAGTCTAGTCACGGGCTCCTCGCGTCGGGTTCACAGTTTTAGGAGCTGAAACGCGGGGTGCACAGTAGCAGCCCTTCGAGGTGTTTAATAAAGATAATGCCCGAGATAGGGTGGTTCAGGGTAGCTCGGGTCGGGACTTCGTTCATTCACTCGCTCGTTCGCGAGTTCTTCCTCGTGAATGCGCTGAATTCTTTTCTATTCTCTCTCTCACTCTCTCCACTTCCTTCTCTATCGTCTTTTCCCTCTGTCACTATCACCCACCTCCTCCTCTTTTTCACCCTCAGTGAGTCAGTGCACATCCAGATGTATCTATCCCTAGACGTATGTTCCTATCTTCATCTCATACGCAATTATCGTGGTTCGAACCCATGAGGAGTTGCCTGGGGGTATTTTTTGATGTTCTCCATTTTTCGGAGTGTATTATTTAAGATGGAGCATTGGTATGGATATTTTCGTTATTCCTAACTTGATTCGATGGCCGCCTATTTTTCCCTTTTAGGAAAGGGACAATTATCACTTTTCTGTTGTCTTTTCGCCACCGCTCTTAAGCATTCCAACGCGAACAAATGATGGAAAATTATTTTTTTCGGTTGGAAACTCATTTTTGTAGGCTGGAAAACTAGGCCACGCTTCGAAATTAAATGGTGTTGTTGATTTTCATCAATTTTGTAATTATTGAAACCCTTTGAAGTTTAGTATGCGCATAAGGGTAATCCAAAAATGCATTAAAAATTTTTTCCGAATTTTTATGCAAAACACCCGGAAATTTGTTCGAATCTACAAAAAAATAAATGCATCTTTTTTGTTTTGAAAAAAAAAATATTTAGAGGTGCCGCGAGCCCCGTGAAGTTTAACACGTATTTCCCTTAAGAAAAAGAGACGTTTTTGTAAATTTTATTCAGAAATCTGAATATTAGATGAATCGAGTTCGAAATTCACCATTTCTCTTCACAATTGGACATAGAATGCAAATAAAATATATCTTTACAAATATCACCCCCATGAGTCTGTTTTATAGGATCCCAAATAACCCCCATAAGTGGAAAAATGTGTTTTTCGAGTTTTTGGCGCTAGTTATGATTTTTTTGCGGTTTTTTTAACGCAGATTATTTCAAATACATGAAATACTACTTTATACTGATAATTAGATTTTTATTCAAAATGTTTAAACAATTTATTATTGTTTTTAGCAACTTTCTCTTAGAAAAGGGTTAGAAAGTCAAGGTTTTTCCTCAATTTTTCAACCTATTTTCAACTCTTCAGTTAGAGCGAGGTAATAATCAATTGAAGTTAAAAAAATAATAGTTTAAACAATTTTTTATTATCCATAACAATATTCTTTCAGAATAATGCTACAAAGTTACGGTTTTTTCTGAAATTTAGAATTTTTTGTCCACTTTTCACTTGAAGTGAGTGATTATTTTATTTAATTTAGCAAAACTAATTGTTTAAACAAATAGTGAATGTTTAAAGCTATCTCCTATTAGACTTATACTACACAGTTGCGGTTTTTCCTGAAATTTTAAACTTTTTATCACTTTTCAATTAGAGTAAAGCAATGATTAATTCATGTTAGAAAAAAAAATTATTTTAACAATTTATTATGATTGGTAATAACAAAAATAATTTTAAACAAATCATTAATGGACCTATCTTCTCTTAAACGAGTGCGAAAAAGTTGCGGTTTTTTCCTAAACTATTAAGCTTTTCATCAACTTCTCACTTAGTGAGGTAATAATTAATGCTGTACATTTTTAGTTGTGAAAAAATAATAAATAAGAAATTCGAGAAAATCATATTTTAAATAGTATTGTATTGCTTCAAGTAAATTATTTTTGTTCTTTTCCCAATGTTGAAAAAAAATGTATTAAAACAAAAAGCGGAATTCATTCAGTAAAATTTTGATATCGAATTTTCACTAATATTATCGATCTTTAACGCAAAAATTGAATTTTCTAGAAGAGAGTTCAACCTTCAACCAAAGAGTTGAATTTCAGATCTAAAAATATAAATTTTCGATCAAAAATGTAATGGTTGATAAATAAAATTTTATTTTCTATTTTGAATAAAAAACAATCTAATTCAACTAACAATCAAATCATTTTAATATAATTCAATCTAAGTGAATTCCATTCAAATCCCATTCAGTGCAAAGTTAATCATTTCAGAAAAAACAACAACTTTCTAGCACTTATCTAAGAGAAAATGGTTGTAAACAATAATAATTTGATTCGAATCGATTCTTGACATAGTAACACAAGGTAATATATTTTATTATTTCCTAGGTTTATGATTGTTTTTATCAAAGCGTGATTTAAATTTTTTATTATGTATAGTGTAAAAGAAAATTTTTTATATATAGATCTGATGAGGAGGACCTGCTGGTTCTCGAAACGTTATCGTTGTTCATGAAATTTTAAATTTGGAATAAAAGAATTTTAGTCTGGAAGATGTCGGATTACAAGGTTTAAGGCCTTCATTCATTGAGACATAGCTTTTCCCAGACGTTAAAAGAAGAAATTTAACCCTTCTTTTCCATGATGTTTCAACAAGTTTTTTTGTTAAATTAAATAAAATAATTAATTACTCCAAGTAAAAAGTGGACAAAAAATTGTAAATTTCAGAAAAAAACGCAACTTTGCAACATTATTTTAGGAGAATATTGTTATGGATAATAACAAACTGTTTTAACAACTATTTCTGTGAACTTTAGTTGATTATTACCTCGCTCTAACTGGAAAATTGAAAATAAGTTGAAAAATTCAAAAAAAAACCTTGACTTTCTAACCCTTTTCTAGGGGAAAGTTGCTAAAAACAATAATAAATTGCTTAAACAATTCGAATAAACATCTCATCATCAGTATAAAGTAGTATTCCATGCATTTGCCACAATCTGCGTTGAAAAAACCGCAAAAAAACATTATTAGCGCCAAAAACTCGAAAAACCCTATTTTTCACTTATTGGGTTTTTTTTGGGACCCCAAAAAACAGACTTATGGGGGTGATATTTGAAAAGTAATATTTTATTTGCATTCTGTGACCAATTGTGAAGAGAAATGGT
>WSXT02000030.1:2163920-2195427 GCA_011762715.2 Neuroterus valhalla
AAGAAGAAAATTTCTACACAAATTGATGAATTTTCAACCAATATTGACCAATTTTCAACAAAATAGGTGAAGTTTCCACCAGAGAGATTAAGTATTCACCCAAAAAAAAAAAAAATCCCAACTGAGAATTCAATTGTTGAATTTTGAGTCTGAAAAACTAATTTTTCAACAACAAAGATTATATCCGATCAAAATTGTTCAATTTTTATCCAAAGAAATGAATTTTTCTGCGAAAGGGACAAATTTTCAACGATAAGAATAATTTGAAAAAGAAAAATGTAATAAACGAGTCAATTTTTCATTATAACTGGAAAAAATGAACCAAATTTTTCAACTTTCTACCCAAAAGAAGAAAATTTCTACACAAATTGATGAATTTTCAACCAATATTGACCAATTTTCAACAAAATAGGTGAAGTTTCCGCCAGAGAGATCAACTATTCATAAAAAAAAAGAAATCCCAACTGAGAATTCAATTGTTGAATTTTGAGTCGGAAAAACTAATTTTTAACGACAAAGATTAAATCCGATCAAAATTGTTCAATTTTTAGCCAAAGAAATGAATTTTTCTGTGTAACGGACAAATTTTCACTGATAAGAATAATTTGAAAAAGAAAAATGTAAATAACCGAGTCAATTTTTTATTATAACGGGAAAAAATTAACCAAATTTCCAACTTTCTACCCAAAAGAAGAAAATTTCTACACAAATCGATGAATTTTCAACCAATATTGACCAATTTTCAACAAAATAGGTGAATTTTCCACCGAAGAGATTGACTATTCACCAAAAAATAAGAAATCCCAACTGAGAAATCAATTGTTGAATTTTAAGTCGGAAAAACTAATTTTGAATTATAAAGATGATATTTGATCAAGATTGTTCAGTTTTCATCCAAAGAAATGAATTTTTTGCAAAAGGGCCGAAGTGTCAACCAAAAGATTAATTTGAAAAAGAAAAATTTAAACAAACGAATGAAGTGTTTATTATTATGGAAAAAAATATTAAACCAGATTTTTCACCTTTCTCCCAAGAGAAGAAAATTTCTCATAAATGGATGAATTTTCAACCCAGATTGGCCAGTTTTCAACAACATAGAAAAATTTCCTACCAAAAAGATGAATTCTTCACAAAAAAAAAAATAAAATAAGGAGCCCCATTAAAAATTCGGTTGTGAAATTTTGAGTCGTAAAAACAATTTTCGAATGAGAAAGATGATATTTCATCAATATTTTCAAGTTCTTATCCTAAGAAATGAATTTTCAACAAGAATGATAGATGCACAGCCCAAAAAATGCATTTATAACAAAGTCTTCCATTTTCCAATCGAAATAGATTCATTTCTGAAAGGACAGTTGCATTTTTAGGCCAGAAGAACGATTCCTGTACGAAACAGTCAAATTTGAAGCGGAAATATTCATTTTTAGTTCTGAACAATATATTATTGATAAAAAAGTTGAATTCCTAATCAAACAAAAAGTATAAACTTTGATGAAATTGTTGAATTTCCAGCCAAGAAGGATTATTTTCATTTAATAATTTTGTAATAAATAAGAGACTATTATTACCCAGATAATTGGATCTTCAACCGAAAAAATGTTCCTTCAATAACAACAAAAAATGGATTTTGAATGAAATTACAACAATTTTGAGCAAAGGAAATTCATTTCCAGTTAAAAAGATTAAGTTTCTACAAGAAAGAACAAACTTTCAACAATATATATAATACCAAAAGTAAATACTTTTTATCAAAATGAAGGAATTTTCTTTGATAAAAATTTGATTTTTTATCACAAAACAATCTTGAATCAGAAATCTCTGTTAAAAATTCATTCTTTTTTCGGAAAAAGATACATAATAATGTCGGATGAAAATTCATCTCATTAGTTCGAAATTGGACTATTTCTTGAAAAAAAATGTATTCTTTCCGACAATTTACAATGATTGATTGTGAAATTATGTGTTCGGTTAGAGGTTTTATTTATTTTTTCATTTTTTGTGAAAAAATTGATCATCTTCGAAAATGCATCTTTTTGAATGAAGACTGATTTATTATGGTAGAAATTGTTTTTTTTCTGTTCGAACTTTGATGTTCGGACCAACAATTTAATTTTTTTATTTTTGGGTAAAAAATCATGAACATTTGAATCACAAAATTATTCCTTTGTTCGACTATCCGACTAAAAATTCATGTGTTTCAACTGTCAATTCATCATTTTCAGTTGAGCTTCCTTCTATGTGGTTGAATATTGAAACATTTTTCTGAAAATATATTTATTATGACCGAAAAATTGATATTCCAACTGGAAAGGAACTACTGCATTTTAGGCTCAGAAGAATCTATTGATTTTAGTCGAAAATTCAATTATTAAATTTTTCATTGAGAGTCTTTCATTTTCGATTGAAAATTTTATTAGATTGTTGAAAGTTGAACGACTTTGCTAGAAATGGTTAAAAATGTTTTTGAGAGCTCTGTTAAAAATTGTAGAAAAATGTTCAAAATTTATATCAACAACATATCCTCGCAGAACGATTAAAATTATTGAAAAGCAGAGTTTCAAGAAACAGAGAATTTATTTTCACTTTATGGAGTACAGTTTGCCTCTGGTGAAATTTCGATAAGCATTTGCTGCAGGGAACTGTAGCGAGCGTGCAATTATACGAGCATTTTTATCGTAAAAGCGAGGTTATGGTTAATCGGTAACGCTCTCAAATCTCTACGAATTTCAAATTAGCCGCGTGCTTTGTTCTCCGCGCCATTGTGATTCGATGATTTTAAACCATCCTCCTCTGTCTCTTCGATATCAACGTGAGAGGGCAACAAGTTTTTGGGATTATTTTGTTTATTTCAACTCTATCCTAACGAGCACGATACGTAAATTCTAACAATTCCCTGGGGATTGTTATATGAAAATCTGTGACCGTATATAATTCGTTTTTAGTTTGAATAACACATTCTCCCTTATTTATAGATTATTAAGGCACCCAAAAAAAAAAATTCATAGGATTTTCATCCAGAATTTTCTCGATCCTCCATCTAGCTATTCCGTTCTCTCCACTTACTCTTGTCCTAAAACCCTTACCTCACTTTCGCAAATTAGCCCCCTAATCATTCCACTCAGAGTGATTCTATCAATTCTATTCATTTCTATCTTAAAGCATCTTTCATCAACCCATCTCAATCCATCTGATCCCACCCCATCCGATCCCTTACTATCTCAACCTATTTCAACCCATCCTATCGAATCCCATCTGATTCCATACCATCCCAACCCATTTCAACCCACCCCATCGACTCCAATCTCATCCTATCCCATCTTATTCCTCCTGTCACAACTCATTCCATTCCATTCCAAACCATCAAATCAAATCCAATGTCATTCAATTCAATCCCCTGTAGTTTCATCTGATCCCATCCCTTCTCATCTCATCCTGTTCCATCCGATTTCATTGTATCCTATCCCATCTTATATGAACTCCCAATCTATCCTATCCTCTCTGATAACATACAATTCCATCCTGATGCAACCCAACCCTTCTCATTCCATCTCATCCCAATCCGTCCTATACCATCGTATCCCCTCTCACGATATGCCATCCCATCCCGTCGTTTTCGATCACATCCCATCGAATCCCATCCTATCACATTCCATCCCGTTCCGTGTCCTTCAATTCCACCCAATACCTCCTCATCTCGTCCCGTTCTATCCCATCTGATTCTATCCTATCCCATCTTATAACACCCCATCTGCGCGCACATCATCCTATGTCATCTGATCCTATCTCATCCTATACTCCTAATCCCTACGCATCTCATCATATCCGATCTCATCCTGTTTCATCTCCTCCGATCTCATTCCCTCTTATCCTATTCCATTCCAAACTATCCTTTCCTATCTGGTACCATCCCATTCCATTCCATCCTGACCCAACCCATCCCGTCCTATACCATCCCATCCCATTCCATCTCATTCTATCCCATTCAATCATATCACAACTCATTCCATCCCATTCCAACCCATCCAATCCGATTCCATGTCATTGAATTCGATCCCATGCAGTTTTATCCCATCTCATCCTTTCCAGTCTCATCCAATTCCATCCCAAACTATCCTATCCTCTCTGATAACATACCATTCAATCCTAACCCAACCCTTCTTATCCCATCTCACCCCGTCTCATCACGACCCGTCCTATACCATCCTATCCTATTGCATCTCATCATATTCCATCCCATCCCATACAATCCTTTCCTATCCCATCTCATATCAACTCATCTCAATGTATCCCATCTTAACTCATATTATTTCTTCTCATTTCAAACTATCCTATCCTATCTGATACCATTCCATCCCATCCTTACTTAACCCGACCGATCTCATCCCATTCCATCCTTACCCACTTCATCTCATCCTATATGATCCTATCTCATCCCATCCCGTCCTATAAAATTCCATCCTATCCCCTCTCATCATATTCAGTTTCATCTATTTCTATCCTATCCCATCCCATACCATCCAATGCCATCTCATCCCATCCCATCTCATCCTGTTTCATCTCATCCAATCTCATCCTTTCCCATCCCATCTTATATCAAATCATCTCAATGCATCCTATCTTGTCTCATCTATTTCGTTCGATTTCAAACTATCTTATCCTATCTGACACCATCCCATTACATCCTTACCCAAGCCAGCCCATCTTATCCCATTCCATCTTAACCTAACCCATTTCATCCCATTCCGTCCTATACTATCACATCCGATTCCCTCTCATCATATTCCATCCCATCTCAAGTCATTCCACCCCATCCAGTTTCTTCTCATCCCTTCTCATCTCATCCTGTTCCATCCCATCTAATTCTATCGTGTCCCATCTTATATCACCCCATTTCAACGCATCTCATCTTATCCTGTTTTATCCCATACAATCTTATCGTATCCTGTCCCATCTTTTATCAACTCATCTCTAAGCATCCCATCATATCTCATTCCGTTTCTTTTCAAACTATCCTATCCTATCTGATACCATTCCATTCTATCCATCTCATGCCATTCCTTCCTCACCCAGCCCAATCCATCTTTTCATATATCAATCTTTCTCATCCC
Source organism: Neuroterus valhalla (assembly GCA_011762715.2). NCBI lineage: Eukaryota > Metazoa > Arthropoda > Insecta > Hymenoptera > Cynipidae > Neuroterus > Neuroterus valhalla. Next base: position 2,169,029 of record WSXT02000030.1, read on the forward strand.
ATCTCATCCAATCCCGTCCTAAGCCATCCCATCCTATCCCATCTCATCCCATCCCGTCCTATACCACCCCATCCTATCCCCTCTCATCATATCCTGTCCCATCTTGTATCAACTCATCTCAATGCGTCCCATCGTATCTCATCTTAATTCGTCCGATCTCAAACTATCCTATCCTATCAGATATCATCCCATTCCATCCTTACCCAACCCAACCCATCTCATCCCATTCCACCCTTACCCAACCCATCTAATCCCATTCCGCCCTATACCATCCCATCCTATCCCCTCTCATCATATTCCATCCCATCCCATGTCATTCCATCCCATCCAATTTCTTCCTATCCCTTCTCATCTCATTTTATCGTATCCCATCTTATATCATCCCATCTCAACGCATCTCATCATATTCGATCTCATCCTCATTCATCTCTTCCAATCTCATTCCATCCTAAACTATTCTATCCTATCTGATATTATCCCATCCCATTTCATCCCACGCTAACGCATCACGTCTTACCTCATCCCATTCCGTCCTATACAATCCCATCCTATCCCATCCCTTCTAAGAAGTTTGAAAAGTGAATGGATAGATGTAAGAAAATCTAGAGGAGTTGGGGAAAATAAAATTCCGAGAATGATGATTTGTAAGGTTGAAAATAAAAGCGTTTGAGACTAAAATTTTTTAAAGAGACATCGACTGACATTCTCACCATTGTCTCGTTGTTATAAGATTGGAGGGAAAGAAAATGGTCGAGAATAGCTAACATCGACATCATCGCCTCTGTGTCATGTCATCCGACTATCAACACATTAGAAGGCAGGTAAAATGGGAATTGGAAAGGATGAGGAATGAGGAAGAAAACGGTAATAGGTGAGAGTAAGAGAAGAATTTACAAAATATCCGGAAAGAGGTTGAGAAAAAAGAGCTAGACAAAAATAGTTACATGCAAAATAGGAAATAAAATATGAGAGTAGCAATCGGAATATAATAAGGAGAGTAAAAGCGGAAAACGTTAATGAGTAGATGATACATGAGAGTATGGATAGTAGGTTTCCGAAGATTGCATTATTGGAAAGGAGATAAAAGGTTCTCAAGAGGTTGATGAGGATATTTGTGGGTACAAGGGTCCTGGAAAATAATGGATGTAGGAGTTAGAAGAAATTGACATGCAAATAAAAATTGAAATGGAAGTTTGAGAGGAAGGAGCTGAGTGAATCTAAGGAGGTGTGGTACTCGCTATCAACATACGTTATACATTAGTCTGGCGAAGAGGTTTACGGGCTCACAGTTCTGTGAATCGCGAACAGCCTGCGTTATGAACTATTGGAAGACACATTAGCGCAAATCCGCGAAGCCAATAACTCGGCTCGTCGGGTGAGAGTGGAGGTTGAGGAAAGTGGGTCTCCGTCAAATTATTCTGCGATTAATAATCCGTGCGTTACACGCGTGATCGGGCCTTTATTCACTCCAGAGCCTTCCTTCCTGGGTAACATATCATCAAGCGATGCTCGAATATAGTAAAGTAGCACCCCATCCTATGCTCCTATATATAATAGATATACTCATACTCCATAGCCACCAAATCGCCGTGTGTCGAGAATTTATCGCCTCGTTGCCGGATTGATCGCTGAGCCGTTCCACTTGCTTCACCAAGCACCTCTGATCTACACCTCGTTTCACGAATAGTTTCAATCTTTAATCGAAATGATTCCATTAGGTTTCAATCACATTCTTCTCCAATTGTTTATACGCTTTCTCTTTTTCTCCTTGTCTTTTTCAATGCAACTCATTTTTGAAACACTGCTTCCATTTTCTCCTTTTTGGGAATCATTTTTGCCTTTTCCTTATTCCCTTCCATCATTTATATCTTCTCTCTTCCAGCCTCTTTATCCATTCCTCACCCTGACTATTCCATTTAACTATTCGTTTTTCTCTATGTTCAACTGATTTTTGTATTAAATAAGAAACGGATTTTTCAGTTTTGACCAATAATATCTTCCTGTATGACGTTTTGGGTGATAAGAGGAATTTACATTAGAAAGACCAATTCCTCCATCCCGCATTTCGTTGACCTTATCGTTGATGTTCAAGATATCTCTTCAAGAATATGTTAGCATTAATTGCCGAATTTGAATTTTTAGACAAGCCTTCTGACATCTTTAGAATTTTAAAAATTGTTCAATTATGTAATCAACGAGAATATGATTATCTTCTGAACATCCTTACAAAATATGATATTTAATGTTTTCCTTATCAAAACTGTATGTAATTAATTGAGTTTTATATTAGTGGGCTTTTTTTTACCATACAATTCTGTATTCTTGGAGTCAACAAAGATACATGAATACATACATACTTGTTTCGAAGTGATATTCAAATTCTCATCATAATGACGAGGTATTGGTTTGATGTGAAAATCGTCTTTCGCGAAATTGATGAAATCTCCAAGTTTTGAGACCTCCTGATTCCGAAAAAGTATTTTACGTTGGTCGTCTGTATACTCCATAACTCTTGAGACTAATCGGATTGGATTGCCCTTTGGCACAAATTTTAAGGGAACAAAAAGACAGGTCAAGTTCTATAACCAGCTATCTCGGATGAAAAATCAGAGGAGGGGAGCATTTTGAACAATTTTTTGGATTTTTTTTCCCAAGACTCAGAAATTGTAAGTACAATTTCTTACAGCACGTGAAAAGTGAAAAAATATTTTTTCTTAGGAGCCCTACAAGATCGTTAATACAACAGTTTGAATTTTCTCGAAAAACCGAAAATTCCAATTTTGATCGCACAAAAAATAATGGAAAATGATCTGTGAACTCGATAACTTTCGAATGAATAATCATATTTGATCGTACTTTTGCCCACGTTCCGAGAGACCAAAAAGACAGGTCAAGTTCGTTAACCAGCTATTTTGGAAAAAAATCAAAGGGGAGCATTTTGGATTTTTTTGGACTTCTTCTCCAAGACTCCAAAATTGGAAATATGGCATTAAAGTTCGAGGTTTTAAAATAAGAGAATCAACAATCATCAAATACAGCAGTCAACATTCTACGTTTTAGTTTCAAAAACTCTATACACTATTGTAGGGAAGTACAAAGACCGAACGCGGAGCACGAGGTACATTTATCATCAAACGCGTAGCGCAAGATCCAAAAGACGCGCGCCCTAGGCGCGCTCGAACTTGCGAGCGAAGCGAGCTGCGCGAGAAGCGCGCTATGAGTAGGTGTCCGCGCAGCGGGCAGATTTTTCAAACATGTTTTCAGATGTTTTCATGTCACTTATTGCAACCTGCTAGCCCAACCTTCTAATACTGTTATTCACTTGTTTCAAACTGATTTTCAAATTTTCGTTTGGCACCTTTTGTCAACTGCAAGTTCAAACTTCTAAATCTCTTACTCACTAGTCCTAAACTGATTCTTAGTTGTCTGAGTGACAGTTTCCGCCAGCTACAAGTTCATCCTTACAATACTATCATTCACTTGTTTAAGACTGATTTTTAAATGTTTGTGTGGCATATTTTGCCAGCTGTCAATTGAACCTTCTAAATCTATCATTCATTCGTTTCGAACTGATTGTAAAAGACTTTAATGCAACCTTCTAGTGGCCCACGGCACTATTATTCTGATTCTGCTATCCACTGGTTTTTAACTGAATGTTTCATATTTTCGTAGCGCTTCATGACAGCTGCAGGCCTTAGCTTCTGATTATTTCATTCACTTATTTCAAACTGATTCTCTAATGTTTTAACGGCAGTTTTTGCCACCGTACCTTGTTAATCATAATTATACATTATGTTGCGTTGTTTTTTAATAATGCTTCTAGGAAATATCTCCGATTGGGTGGAAACACTGCTGATGATATACACAGAACGCATAATTATAGGAATGTGCAGAGTCCTTGGCTATTGAGGTAGAAGAAAAGGTATGGCTGCGTCCAAAACTTTCTATCCAAATTGTATTATCTGACAACATCTAAGAGTCTTCCAAAATTACTGAGAGAGATTTCAAATTTTGTTTTACTGGAAGATACAAACTTGCTCGAGCTGTGCCATGTGTTGTTGAAAATTCTTCTGCTTCTGCTAAACCTTCAAATATCATCATGAAACTGCAATGTATCTGAACTTGTGATCTCCGTAAGTCGTAGCTTCTAATATTCATTTTATAGTGGAATTCGCCTTGACTTTTGGAAAATTTTAATTCTCTATTCCTGTGAAAAATTACGGAATAGATAACGCAGGCCATGGCCGCCCCTTGAGATCATTTATGAAATCAAATCTAAGACGAGAATCCAATTCAAAGCATTTAAAGATCCGTTTTACAAATTTTCCGAATCCTCTTATATTCAAATATTTGCTCCTGAAAGGAGCCAGGATGCGTTCGCCTTATGAGAAATTCCAGATTTTGGAGGTAATCGTATGCGAGTACGTGATGGTGCAAATTCTCATATATCGTAGAAATAAAGTAGAGTGAGATTATTCGTCTTTTTATGAAGTTGAACCGAGGCCGCATAGCGAGAACATAAAAGAATTATTGAACGGAAGCCGTCAGTCGCAATACCAAGGATATGAGCATCTTCTCTTCACACATGCACACACAGTACAAAATATACACCCACAGTACGAAATATACATGTATGCATACATATATATGCTTCGTTGTGTCGGTGTATGTTTTGTATAGAGGGTGTATGGGTGATGCTGGTTGGAACCATATGAGAATGTGTGGGTGTAGAAAGAGTGATATCATCCCCATAATGTGATGCAGGCGCGATGATCCGGGAGCAATATAACCCGGGACGGTGGCACCAGAATCCTCGACCCCGCACGATCCTTAGGACCTTCTTTGGCTCCGGGACACCGAGCGATATTGCTTGTTTTATTCGAGCGTGACATCCATTTTTGCACCACCGTGGCCCTGGGGGTCGAGATTTACAGAAATATTATTTTCGTCCATCCTCATGGCTCAAGGAGTGTTTCGGATGCTTGTGAGGATTAGGTTTAATAAAACTTGTCATTCGACATATTCCTTTAGGGGGGCTAGGGAATTTTTACGATAATATATTTTTTTCTGATAAAAAAAAATCCCATAATCCATTATATGGAGAATTTCGGAGATCTTTCAGGTAAGCTATTTTTAATTATGTGGGGTCAGGAAATTAGGCGCGGAGGGGGTTCCTTTTGCAGCTTAAGACTTGTGCGTCAATTCGGAAAGAGGGCCGATAGTAGCATGCATTCTGGAAAATATGTTCGAAACAGAACAATGCAATCCTTTTGTTATCATGTGAAGGTTTAAATAGTATATTACACTACAAGGGCAGAAAGTTAAAATTCCTGCACTGCGTGATATGGTGCCCGAGGCGGAGTCGAGGGTATCGTATCTCGCAGTTCAAGGCTTCCTACCTTCTGCCTGTGTGGTGTATACTGTTTTTCTTCATACCCGGTCGAAAGTACGGCGAAGAATCATATTTTCATAAACAGTGTATGTACATTATAGCATGTATTGATGCCTGCCCCGACATTTGCAGCACGAGCAAAGCGAGTGTTGCTGGTCGGGGGGCAGGCATCGAATACATTTACAAAAGCAAATGTAATCACACATTTTCAAAAGAAATAATTTTGAATCTTTCATAACCTCTTCCATGTACGTGGTTTCGTCAAAAGAGAATGATTCATCCATTTAGTTTATTCTTTTTCATGAATCTTTAGTTAATATTACTTTTTAATTTATATTCACTAATACATGAAAACACAAATTTTAGCCAAGCAAGCTTTGAAGTTATATGAACAAGCGAGAGCAACACTGCTGTTCCATGGAAGAACCTAGTAGTGACTTTCTCGATAGTGACTATTTTCAGACATATCTGCATGAGCGAATAACTTTTATGGCAAATGTCACTTACTAGGTTTTTTCCGTTGTAAAGCAGAACAGCACCAATTATTCTGGCTGACGGCAGCAACGAAAGTCTCGTGAAATGAGTATCGGTGCGCGAGAGAAAGTTTTTGCTCACAGTGTGATAGAGGGCGCGAGTATAGTTCTGTCAATGCTTAAAATTAGACTTTCTGCCTTACAATCGATGCCAGAGGAACGTACTTTCGACCGAGGTATGAGGAAAATATTTTTATACAATCTTTGAAATCACTGATTGGTTCAAAACTGGGAACTCTTTTTATATAGAAAATTCAAGGTAAATTTAGAAGACTTTAAGTAGATTCAAAAGGACTTCAAGCAATTCAGAATAATTGCGGGAAAATCAAAAAATTTTACAGCAATTCAAAAGAATTCAAGTTTTATTTGAATGATCTCAAACGAGTTGAAGAATTCAGAAGAATTCATAAGAATTCGAAAGGCTTCCAGGAATTCATAGGACTTCAAGGTGAGTTCAAATAACTTCAAAAGAATCCAGAAAAAATAGAAAGACTTTGGAAACGTCATGAGAGTTCAGAAACCTATGAGAGATTTCGAAAAAATTGAAAGAAATTGGCATGAATTCAAAAGACTTCAAAAGAGCTTACCAGAATAAAATTCGGATTGCTCCAGAAAAATTTGAAGAAATAGATTATAATTACAAAAGACTTTAGAAGACTCCGCGATAATTCGGATGGATTGGTCATCTTAAGTTAACGATCCTTCTCAATCAATTATCTTTTCAGTATTTACATTCCTTTTCAAATGCATTGAAAAACTGATAGAAAACCCTTTTACCAGATTCAAATTTCTTCAGTACACCTCATTGAACGGAAAGGATGTGAGTTCACTAAGAAATGAATGAAAAATATTTCCTTCTTATTGAATCCGATTTGTGGATTTCTTTTCCTGACTATTTTCCCTCTGTATGCAAGAATAGGATATGCTGGAGGAATGGGTCATCTGATCATAAGAGATGGAGCAGCAGACAAAAAGTGTACGAGATGAGGTTTCACTAATGTGAAGGACAAGGTCCTAATATTCCGCCTCTGACTTGAGTTTTATGGGAGGATGAATAAGAAATACGATACAGCATTGTTTTCCCCATTTGGAGTAAAATGATGTCGAGAAGGAGGAGAATGAAATATACAGATATCGTATCTCATTATTGATACTATTTGTATAAAAAATTATTTTTTAAATCTTCTATTATTCCTGTGTAGATTTCTTGATGGAGTATTATTTGGGTCCTGATGGGACTTTCCTATTGTTTTTAGGGTCCTAATCGTGCAAAATGTTTTGAGCTATGCCAGTTTGGTTACTCAAAATTGTGAGAGGCCGTCCAAGAAAGTTTAATGAGACCCCTAACGAAGATCTTTGCTGATTCCTAATTGAAGTCGGTCTTTCACAGTATAAGCTTGGGAGTAAATTTTGTTGCAGGTAGAATCTGAACGGTGTTTACTTCACCTTGCTACTTTGGATACGATAAACTAACTATGTGGATTAATTCTGACAAATGATATTTCTAATTTACGCCATTGGCTTTTAAGTATAGATGGTGTGTTAATTGCATTATGTAAAACAAGGGCCTTCTGTTGGGTGGGAATGTGCAAGTAGCTTTCTTGGTCACAAAAAGGATAAAAGTTATATGGTAGTGTGCCATGATTTTCCCATAGATTACGGAACAAAGATGGCGGAATGATTATCACCATTAAATAGAGGACCCTCAGGCACTGATCTGTATCAAACCCTGGATAGCGAATGACGTTAAAAATGCGGACCTGATCTGTATTGTACCCTGGATAGTGGATGACGTCACAAATGCGGGTCAAGTTGAAGCACGAGATTGGAGTATGTTCTCGAGTCAGCTGGCTGTGTTTGCATGCCGATATGAGACAGCGTGCTTTATTTGTAATCAAAAATTTTCCACGTCTGAACCTTGAAACACATGGCTATCTTTTATCCCGGGTATAATACAGATCAGTGTTCATAATATATACCACGTGATGAGATCGTCTACTTTTCATGCATGCATGCAGGACACCTGCATGTATAGAGTTGTGGACTAATATAGAAAGGTGCAAATAACGCACCTTGCAATATTGTATAGACTATGGTGTAAGATCAACAAAGTTGTAAAAATAAAACACCGAACCCAAAGTGGTCGGCGAATTTTACCCTGCCTAACTTGGTAACATGTCCACTAAAAGGGTAATTTCCGTTGCGGGTAGATGGTACCCTGAAACGAGTGTTTTATTAACACTCTGTTTTCCTGTATTTCTACTATAATATGCGGTTTTTTCCATCACAAAATAAGTCCAATATAGCACCATAGATTTATGATGACGAAAACTAATTGTCTTGTTTATTTTGATAGCACAGAAATAATTAAGTTTCAGGTTTTTGTTTGCCACGGTGGAATCTTATCCATTCTGAAGGTGTACAGTCAACATATCAAATTTTTAGTCCTTTTCTAACGATCGCGACTAACTGAAAGTTGTAAATTTCTTCGCTGTCAAAGATGATTTTACAAAATGAAATATTTCAAGTACTGACACTGCTTAAAAAACAGCAAAAAACTTTTTTACATCCAATACTGAGTGCAAACATATTACGCTAGGAGACGTTCAGCCGCCATGATGCCAGATAAGGTTGGATGCTTGCCGATAGAGAAGAAGCGTGATGATTGGCCGAAGATGAAGCAAAATCGAAGAGCCAGAAATAATGGAATTGGCTATTGAATTGGCTATATGAAAGGGGCTATTCGCGCGCACTGTAAATCCGTCAATTTCAAAATTAGTGTAGCAAATGAATCTTCCTCCTTATAATCAATTTTTCGAGTTGGAAACTTTCTGAATAATAAAATACTAAAAAAATTCCATGATTCCATCAGATTGGAACATTTACGTATGGAAAATTCCTGACGGGGAATCACCGAGATACGAAAAATCTGATACTAAATATTTTCTTCATTTTCACTATTGGCCTTCAGTAATAGTTTTTAAGTTCTCATTTAAAAATAGCAGTTTGACAAATTTTCATTGGAATCGCGCGAGAATTCGAATATTTTTTCATCGAAAAAAAAGGAAAGTAAAACCAGATTTTATACCTTTCAATTTCCAAAGTTCATGGTTCTTTTTTATAATGCGCATTTATTGAAGAACATAACACTTTCGAGCTCCCAGAACTTAATTCTGCATATTATTATTACCGTTATTATTATTTTTATTTAAATATTGACCGGAAAAAAATGTTTAAAATAGGAGAAAGAAGTAGAATAAAAAATTTTTTGTTAATACCTGCCCAATATTTGATGTAGGTTTTTTCAAATTTTGAATTTCCTAATTTTCATTTTCTCAAATTTCGTAACAATTTCATTTTTCTTCGTTCAGTTGGAAATTTAAGAAATTTATATAAAAAATCCTAATTTTATGTTGGGGATCCTATTGTTTTGTGTAAAATGGATATTTGCGGTTTGAAAATTTGACTGCTTTATAGATAATTGGTATCTTCCGTTGAAAATTCAAAAAGTGGTATAGAATTCGTTTTCTTCTCAAACAAGAAATATTTTTTGGTTGAGAATTTGACTATTGTGGTAGAAACTTGAACTCGTTTTTTGAAAAGGCTCCTCCTTATTGTGAATTCATATCATCAGATTAAAAATTTCACTGGTTTGTGGATAATTCGTAATTTCGGTTGTGCATTAAACAATAATAATAACTTTTATTGGACCGGACTATTTTTCCTTTATTGGGAATTTCTTAAACTTGGAAATTCTTTCCGGGTTCTTTCCCTACGCTTATTGGTTCACGACATATTTGATTTCTTTCAAAATCGGGTCAAATTTTCCAAAGTGTGACGGAGGCGCCATTGGCGCCCTCGCCCCCTACTCCTTACAAAAAAATGTCGCTTATTCCAAGGCAGCCGTCAGTTCACACATGAACTATTTCAGAACCAATATTCACAAATAACCTAATTGAAACATTCTATATAGAATTTGAATAATTCAGGTTTCTAGGACCTCGATTTACTTCTAATTTAAGATGGGAGATAACGGTGTGGAGGATGGAAAATACGACGATTTCACGGTTCCATTAGTGTCTTCCAGAGAATCGAGAGGATCTGTCGCTGACTGGCTGGTATTACTTCGTAATCAGTGTGGGCGTCATTAAGCACATTTTTGACAAATGGAACTAGCCAAGCGACGTTTGAAAGTAAGCGAAAGGCTCCCTCGGTAGGTTCTTGGAGACGTGCCCGCTTTCAAGACAGAAAATGAAATACCCTAGACATAGAACTATATCTATATAACTATCGGATAAGAAAAAAAATATATATGTATGTATGTGTGTGCGTGTTTGTGTGTGGGTGGAGAGAGAGCTGAGTAATACTGGACTTAAGTCCCTCTCGTGGACCAGTCCCGCGGTTTATTATTGATGATGCCCAGCCGTAGACAACGGCGGAGTTTCAGATGAGATCAGTTTAATTCATCACCTTTAAGACCGTAAGTTTGTGTCAAAAATTCCTGTCGTATAATGTCATTCTTTTCGAAGAGTTCATTCTTGCCGTGGATTTCTTAATAATTTTCGTCGCAATCCTAGAGAGGAGAACGAATCCTCGAGGAAGATTGTTTTCTATTAAGTGAAAGCTGTGACTTTCCGCGAAGAAAAGACACCAACGGGGAAACAATAGATTTTCAGATTATAAATTCTCATGATAGTGTTAGAGTTGATCTTTTTCTGTCATTGGAATACCATTTTCATTTTCGAAAGATTTGAATAGTTCTTTAGTAGAAAAGTAAGGCAGAAATGCGCGGAGGAACCAAGAAATCCATACCCTCCACTTACACACAATAATCCTGCTGCCGAAGCACGCTGGACGAATGAGCAAAGAGGATGCGGTTTTCCGAAAGACACAGTCGATATTTAGCCCTTCTTCCCTTCATCTCTTCTTCCAAACTTCTCTCCTTTCCTTCTACTTTTACACCCTTTTACCCTTTATACAGTCTACCCTTGCTGGCATCTTTCGTTCTTTGCTTCACTTCTTTCCTTCTTCTCTTATTTCTGTCCTCTATTCCTCCCTTTTTCCCTTTTTCATTCTACCCTCCTTCATTTCTTCTACTCATCTTTAGTTCTTATCCTCCCCCCTTTTTTCTCCTTTCCTTGCTCCCTATTTCCTTTCTTCCCTTCTTCCTTACTTCTCTTTATTCCTTCTTCCCTTCTCCTCCCGCTTCCATCTATCCACCTAACCTTCTTATCTGATTCCCTACTTCCTCGTTTATTTGTTTCCTTCTTCCCTCCTTATATTCTGTCCCTGTTCCCTCCTTTCTTTTTTTCCTTCCATTATTTCTTTTCTTTTTATATCCTGCTCTCCTTCACTTCTTCTTATCTCCTTCATTTCTTCTTTTTTCCGTCTTGCCTTCTTTTCTTCTTTCCTTCTTTTCTCCTTCTCTTGTTCCCTCCTTCTCATCTCCCCTTCTTCCCTTTCCTTCTCCCCTTCTTCAATTCTTCTCTTCTCCTCTTTTCCGCTTCCATCCTTCTTTCGTTCTCTTCTTCTCTTCTCTGCATCTTCTCAAGTTCCCTTTTCTTTTTCTTCCTTCTTCCTTTTTCCTTGACATTCCTTCTTCTTCTTCCCCCCCCCCCCTCCTTCTTCACCTCGTCCATTTTTACTTTTTTTTATTTCTTATCTTCTTTCCTTCTTTTCTCCTTCCATTCTTCCCTATTTTCCTTCTTCCCTTCTTTCTTTCTTCTCTTCGTTGCTTTTTTCCTTCTTCTCCTGTTTCCAGCTATCCACCTTACTCTCATCTGATTCCCTTCTTCCTTGTTCGTTTGTGTTCCCTTCTTCCGTTCTTATAGCCTGCTCTCCTTCATGTCTTCTTATCTCCTTTGTTTCTTCTCTTTTTCCCTTCTGATATTTTTCTCGTCTCGCCTTTTCCTATTCTTACTCCCTTCTTTCCTTTTTCCCCTTCTTCCCTTCTTTTCTCCTTCTCTTTTCCCCTACTTCTTGTCTTCCCTTTTTTCCTTCCCTTCTTCCCTTCTTCTATTCTTCTATTCTTCTCTTTTCCGCTCTCGCCCTTCTTTCCTTCTCTTCCTCTCTCCTCCGCATCTTCTCTAGTTCCCTTCACCTCTTTCTCTCTTCTTCCTTTTCCCTTGACTTTCCTTTTTCTTCTCTTCCCTCCCTTCACTCCTCCCTTCCTACCTCATTTCTTATCTTCTTCTATTCTTCACTTCTCCTCTCCTTCCCTCCTTTTTTTCTTCATGTCTCTCTTCTTCCCTTTTTCTCATCTCCTCTTTTTCTCGTCTACCTTTCCTTTCTCTCATCTTTCAATCTCTCCTTCTCCTCTTTTTTCTTCTTCGTCCTGTTCCCGTCCCCCCTCTAAACCTTCTCATATTCTTCCATCCTCTTTTCTATTCTGCCCTTTACCCTTTTTCTCTCCTTCTTTTCTTCTCTTCTCCTCTTTTCCACCCTTCTTCACTCCTTTTCTTCCTCTCTTCTTCCTTACTCTCCTTCTTTCTGTTTTTATACTCCTCTTTTTTCCTTTGTCCTCATCTTTCCTGTCTCTCTTCTTCCTTGCCTTCCTTATCCTCGTCCACCTTTCTTCCCTTCTAAACTTCTCTCCTTCTTTCCTTTTTTTGCATCTTCTTCCCTTTTTCTCCTCTTCCTTCCTTCCCTTCTTCGTTTTCTCCCTTGTTCTCTGCATTGCTTCTCTTCTTCTTCACTTCTCCCCTTCTTCTCCACCCTTCTTCCCTCCTTACCTCCTTCTCCTCTTTCTTTCTTTATTTCTTCTCTCCTTTTCTCTTTTTCCTTTTTCCTTCCCTCCTGAACTCCTCATCTTCTCACCTTCCTTTCCCCTACCCTTCTTCCTTGTTCCCTTCTTCTATTCCGCTCTCCCTCCCTTCTCTTCTCCTCCCCTACCTCATTTATTGTCTTCTATTCTAATCTCCTGCTATTCTATTTTCTTACCTTGTTTCCTTTTTTCCTTATCACCTCTTTCTCGTCTTTTCTGCTTTGCTTCCTCTTCTATCCTCCTTCACTTCCTCTCTCCATCCCTTCTTCCCCTATTCCCCTTTTCTCTTCGATCTTCTTTCATTATTCTCTTTTTCTGTTTCTTCACCTCTGCCCTTCTTCTCTCTCCCCTCCTTCCCTTCATTCCTTCTTTCCCTCTCGAATCTTTCCTTTTTCGCTTTACCCCTTCATCGCTTCTTTTCTTTTTCTTTTCCTCCTTCTACCCTTCTCCCCTTTTTTCTCTTCTTCTCTACTTCATTAGAAATTTATGCTTGCGCACTAAAAGTTCTTTCAACTCAAACATTTACAACCACAGTTGAAGAAGTTTAATATAAACTAAAAAAATCTTTCCTCTGCGCTCTCAAATCTCGAGCTTCGTGCTGGGTTTTTTGACTCCCTTACATTTGTGTGTAAATCTTTTGAAACTGAAAAACAAATTGTTGGTTTCTCCAATTTTATAGTTGTTAACTCTTCTTTGTTGAAACTACACCACTTAAGTTAATACATTCTCATCGCGCCTCGCGTGCTTTGCACACTCGTTCAGGGACTGCGTATTCTATCAAAAAATTATCAAGGTCGAATTTGTAGAATGTTTTCAGATAAAAAATACTTGTCGCATGATTTTTTTCCGTACCTCTTATAAGTTGATCGGAAAATGGAATTTTCGATTTCGGAGTAGCTTATTTCTATCATTAAATCCAAAGCTGTTAGTCGAATAACGAATTTTCTGGAAAATAGTTTGAATTCGTACATAGATCCTTCAAACTTCTCCTTTGATTTCAAGTATTGAACAGCGATATCATGACTAATGTATTCGGTTTCCCCGAAACTATTTTTTTTTGGGTCCCCAAACGATTGGTATCCTATACGTACCTCCGCAATGCAAACGGACCCAGCCATTCATGCCTTCGAGAAGGATGATCCTTTCACCAGCATCGCAAGTATCTACGGTATGTTTCTACGAATTACATGCGGAATCTCCACATCCCTACTTTCATCATCGCCTGAAACGTATCACGCTACAATTGAACACGTTGAATTCGTAATCAGTTTCCTACTAAATTAGATTGAGATTTCAAACAAAAATTTGTCCTTATCCTTCCATAATAGAATTTCCTAGCAATCCTTTTTCGAGTGTTTGCGGAAGGTTGCAGACATTTCTCGGAGACATAAAGTCGCAACTCGCAAGTGAAAAGAGAGTGGAAAAAGAGAAGTCCAGTAAATTTATCAGCGGTCATGCAAGGGCGGAACCGCTAGGACAAATTCCATCGCGAACGTCGCCCTCTTTGCGAACGAGCTCGAACGTAGACCGCATGAGGGTCGAACTGGCTGGGGGTGGCTGAAACCCCAGCTAGCCACCCCTTGGCGGCGTAAGTCATTGCGGCTGACCGGAAGTCACGGGATCACCGGAACCCAGGATATTTATACGAGCGTATCCCTTGCAGCCTCCACTCCCACTCCTTCCTTTCCCGTTGCACCCATCCGACCGACCGACCGGGGCATTACCCGTAATAAGGAAATTGCGAATTTATTACCGGCCCGATATTGTCCAACAGGGGCGGGGATATATGTGAGCATCAGACCACCAAGAGTTATTTCAGCTTTTATGGGTCGTCTCCCGCGTCTCCTAGTCGTCCGGCAACGTTCCAAGTTTTAATAAAAAAAAAGGTGAGAGAGTCAAGTCCCAACGAGGAGTGACTCTCAAATGGGAGTTAGGTACATCACTTTACGAGTTGTAAAAAAAGTGAGAGTGTGCGTTTTATTTGCTGAACAAATATATTGTAGGGAGAGACAAAAGGAATGGAAGTTTTATGCAGATTTTTAGAAGCGTTCGAAAGGGTCGGTCGAAAAATAGTGTTTTCTGTAACTCGAGACTTCATAGTGCGGAAAAGTTTCTTTTCGTGGATTCAAGGTCGAAGTTTATGATTGTCTTTTTTTCTTATAACAATTGCTGCATTTATTCTTAGTCCAATTAGGTCAGCGTCCTTGGAGATATTGTTTAGATTATCCATTCATTGTGTCAAGAAGGAATGAATTTCAAGATGGGCGCCAATATTGATTTGTGATGAGATACAGTTGAAGCCTAGTTTGTATTAAAAATTCAAGATCTTCCTTTTTCTGATTACTTCAGTGACATACTTCAATCCCGTGTTAAAATTACTTCGTTCCTGCAACAGTAAAAACTAGGGAGTGAATTTTGTTGCAGGTAGAATCAGAACGGTGTCCACTTGACCTTGGCAATTGGGTACGATACGCCAACTGTGTGGGGTATTTTTGACAGGTACTACTTCGAATTTAAACCATGGACACTAATCTGTATTACACCTGGATGGTGGATGGCATCACAAATGCGCACCTGATCTGTATCAAGCCCTGGATAGTTGGTAACGTCACAAATGCGGACCTGATCTGTATTGTACCCCGGATAGTGAATGACGTCACAACTTCAGGCCGAGTAAAAATCCGAAATTAGAGTATGTTCTTGAGTCAGCTGACTATATCAACATATCAATTCGGGACAGCGTGCATTATAAGGCATCGAAAAGTGCCCGCGTTTGAACCTCAAACTACAAGACTATCTTCTTACCACGGTCAAATACAGATCAGTGGTCATAATATATACCACGTGAAAAGTTCGTCTGTTCTGCACGCATGAATGCAAGCTACCTGCATGTATAGAGTTGTGGCATAATGTTGCTAAGTGCAAATGACGCACCTTGCATTATTGTACAGACTATGGCGCATGATCGCCGAAGTTGTCAAAACAAAACTCCGTATCCCAAGTGATCGTCGAATCAAACCCTGCCTAATCTCGTAACATGTACACTACCAATTGTCCAGGCCAATTTTATTTTTGACCATGCTTTCCTGAAAACTATAAGCGGGCAAACTACCATTTCGCATGGGTGTTGGGTTTCACCAGGAAAGCTTAACTATGAATTTAAGGTTTTTATCCCCTTGACTTCGGCGCCATCTTGAATCAGAGGGTTAAATCGGTTTTCCGCCCATAACTTCTGTTAATTTTGCAATAGAAGAAAAATCAAAAAAACATTTTGTGGGGAAAAACAATACCTTCGAAATGATACATCTAAGGAGTTTATTTACTCATTTGTTCATACTGAAAATTCTATCATTCATACAAAAAAATCATAATGATATCAGTTTTTTCGCTATATCTTATTTCCTGTTTCTCTGATTAGAAAATTTTTAAAACGAACATTATAGAGCAGCGGATCCTCTACATTTGATGTCTTAACATTTTTTTTTTTTGTAATAATTCTATTCAGTGTATACTGTTGTATACCGCGCCAAATGTTCGGAAAACTTCAACGATCCTGCAGCCGCTCTGCGCTCGTTTTCAAAGTCCCTCGAGGACCTTATAAAATAGTTTTTTATAACACATGCATGACTTCAGGCCTTTCCGACACCGATAGAGCGGGGCTAAATCTTTACTTTTTACTGCATAGGGAGTTAAAAGTTCTCGTCACTCCCTAGGGAGTAAAAAGTACTTTTGACTCCCTAGGGGGTGAAAAGTATTTTTGACTTCCTGTGATGTCAGAAATGAATATTGAAAATTTTACGTCTTTAGGCTCCCATTTTACGATAGCTATCCCACTCACCGTAAAAACTTCGATGAAATTTTGGTTGCAAGTATAAGTATTTTACGGTAATTATTGAAAATTATCATACATAACTTGAAAAATAACCGAAAATGTCCGGAAATTTAAGGAAATTCTGAAATCGAATTTTGGGTTACTTATCTTGAGTTCCCATAAATTACCTGTGGAATGACTATAAATTACCGAAAATTCCCCTCAATTTCCGGAAATTCATAAAAAATTCACAAATTGAATTTTGGGTGATTTATAGTAGGTCAGCATATTTCCCCGTAAAATTACCATAAATGACCAGAAATTTCCGGAAATTCATAGAAATTTCCAAATTGAATTCGGGGTAATCTATCTTAACTTACCATGAATTTCTTGTAAGAATACTATAAATTACGGGAAAATTTCATCAATTCCTGGAAATTTATGGAAATTTTCAAAATTGAATTTGGGTGATGTATGGTAGGTCCTCGAGTGAGTCACCATATTTTCCTGTAAAATTACCATAAATGACCAAAAACTTCTATAAATTTCCAAAATTTATAGAAAATTTAAAATTGAATTTTGAACTTCCTGAATTCTTTGCAATCATGCTACCTTTTTTCGAACACCAATATTGGCTGAAATTATGACTGTATTTGGAGTGGTTTAATAGAAACTTTAGTTCATGATGAAAATAACCAATAACACGAACTGCGTTTTTCACTCAACTTCTAAAAAATTGTTACGTACTTTACATTGTTCAGATTGAAAGTAGGTTTTTCAAAACATTATACATTCATTCATTTTCGGATTGTTTATTTATAATGAAATTTGTTGTCATCTACACATTTCATCAAGACTGACCGTTTGCAGTGTTTTCTGAGTGAGTACACTACATTGTTTCATTCAATGAATTCATAAATACAGAACAGATTGCTGAAGGAATTTTTCATAACAATTTTAGCGAAAAACACATATTTTGAATGGACGATAAACAAACAATTTTAGCTACAACTTCAACCTCCAGTTGGTTGCAAACCGAAGAGCGACTGCTACGTTTATGGGAGTTTGTTGTACTTCGCGTCATGTGGCGTGGTGTATGATTACAATAACTAGTTCAAAAAAAATTTTGGAACAAAATGTAGAATGTTGGAATTCTCAGTATGAACAAAAGTAGAGATGATCCAAAATAACCCTTCAAATTTTATTCATTGAAGAACCTGCACAATCCTAAAAAGTGGAGATAAAAAAGTTTTCTGAAGGCTTACATCCAAAGGAAGGATTTGATTACTAAGAATACAAATATGGCTAGAATTTGTGGACTTCTGGGGGTTCATAAGGAGAATTAGCCATTGTATTAACAATAAATTCTCCTTCATAATACATGATCGGGGTTCTCGACAATATGTGACGCGATCTGGAGAAAGACCCCTAAGCGGCCAAACATGATTTTACAGGAGAAGTGGCGAAGGGCCGATTGGATTCTCACAAACGACAATTTACTGAATAAATTACTCTTGATGGAATTTTTTTCAACTTTGCTCCCTTAATGAGCAAGTTCGAATCTACGTAGAACATCAAAAATCACAGAATCGACTTTTGGCCGCTTAGGGGTCTTTCTTCAGATCGCGTCGCATATGCTGGATTATGATCTCCCATTCCTCCATTAGGATCTTCAATTAGGAATGCTATAGGATCAAAACAATTAAAAACTTGATGAAATTACAACACCTCCATATCATATTAGGATCGCACTTGATGTTGTTTTATTATCAACAAACCTCCGTCCAGATCTTGTTCTTAAAAATTTGAAAAAATATGGTCCTTCACTGATGAATATACTGCTTCACCTTCAGGAAAATCCAAAGATGGCATCAATATTTCAACAAAACTTGCTTGAGACAGATCACTGAAACCTAACTAAGGTCTCCTATTTCAAAAAATGTATAGAACAATGTTATGCAAAACCTGAAGTGTTTGTTTCGAATCTAAATGCAGAAGGTGGTGGTTCAAAGTTTGTTGGAAGAAGGTGGTAATTCTAAATATGTTCAGGAAAAGGTGTTGGTTATTGGTTTATAGTTCAATAGAACAAATTCCAAACCAACACATTTCCGAGCAGATTTGCAACCAACACCTTCCCCAAACAAATTTTGAACCCACACATACTTTAAGGAAACATATTCTTTAAGCATATTTGGAACAAACACCTTTTCAGAACAAACTATAAACCGTCACCATCTGTAAGAAAATTCGGGACGAACATCTCACTCTACTCAGGCGTTGATATTTAAACAATACTTTTTCAATTACACCTGAAGACCTGATTGCTAGAACAATTTTAACTATCATTCGTAGTTTTACGCTGACATACGTCTATGGTGATTAGCATAACATAGTATACGTGAATCCCATAGTGGTCTATTTTCGGGGGCGCATGTGTGGACAAGAGGCGTGATGTTTGACATTGACATGAAACACAAGCCATAATATTCCTTGTATAATGCCATGGGCTCATAGGCAATAGGCACATTACATACGAGCGGAGCGACGTGCCTCTAGGCAGGCAGCTTCAGCCCCATAAACATCACTTCGCGTCCTGGGATTTACTTTATTGGCACAGGTTATGATCCTGAATCGTACCAGAGGGTACTTCAAGGTCGTTTTATCCCCGGTGATTTTTCACGGATTATTGTTTTAAGACCCGCCATAAGATCCGAAGATCACACTCTCAGGCACGTCTCGACGAGAGAGCCGGAGCGGAAGTTCTGAAACGGTACAAGGGTCCTTCATCCAGCTCTTCCACTACCGATTTCGAATTCCAAATTGCTCTCTTTATGCCCTTTTTTCTAAGTCGGAACCCTTCCCTGCATACATCATTTGGGATGATACGACTTGTCATTTTTCACATATTGTAGTCTATTGGGACCCGAAAAAGAGGCTTATGGGGGCTTAAATTGAGTTTCGGATGTTCGATTTTTTATCTCTCTGCTTTGGTCGGATCTACGGATTTTAGCTACCATTTTTTTGTGTGACTTCCGTTCCTTTTTCCTTGCACTTCTTTTCCACCTCAACCTTTTTATTTTCACATCACCCTTTCGTTGTTCCTCCTTCTCTCCTCTAGCGCTCACATATACCCTCATCCACTGCTCCCCCTGTCCTTCCTCCTGCAGACTCCTTCCCACGTTCTCTTGCCAGCTTCCTTTATTATCCATGTCTTCATAAATCCTCCCTTTACATTTTCCCATGTTTCTTCCTCTTATTCGCATAATATTATGCACTTCCTTCTCTCCTTTCCTTCTCAATATTCCGTTTCTCTTAACTCATTCCCCATACTAAATCTTGCTATTCTTGTCCATCTCCTCTCCCCTAACCTCTTTTCTGATTGCTTTGGTAGTCCTTCCTATTCTATTATCTTATAACATTTATTACATTTTGACTCCCTTTTCGTTTTCCACCTTTCTATTGATTGTCCTGCCTTACCTTCTTCTTCTTCTTCTTCAAAGCTTACTCCAATTCCACCTATCATATCCCTATCCCTACAGAACTCCCTTCTTCCTTCTTCCTTCTCTCCTCTTTGTCAATTTGATCACCCATCCTCTTCTTTCTCCTACTTCCTTTAAACATTCTTTCTCTAACTCTTCTGTATTTGACTCTCTTAGCTCTTCTTTAAATTCCCATGCCTTTTAACCTGCTCTCTTACTGAATTTACCCCTTTGCGCTCTCTTCCTCATATCGGTCCTGCAACCTCTCCATCTCACCTCATTCCTTTCCTAAACCCTGCCTGATTTGGGGCACCATCTTCACTTCCTCTACTTCCTTTTTTATTCCCCCTGGTATTACCGTTACATATTACTTATACAGCGTTGTTAATAGCTTCACTCCCCTATAATCCTTACCCCCTCTCCTATGCCTTTTTTCAATATTGGTACTACTATCCCTTTCTTTCCATAACTATGGCCAACCCTCCGTTCTCCTTACTCTATTGCACATTATCCATACCTATTCTTCCGTTTGATCCTCCGCATATTTCCAGACTTTATTTGGAATTTTATCCAAACCAGGAGCTTTCATCTCTCTCATTTTTCATATAACATTGATTAATAATTATTTTGTTATGTGATATTCCGCGTCTCTACCCCTTTCCACTTTTTCTTCTCACCTTTCTTTATTTTCTACTCTTTCCAGCAGATCCATAAAATACTTTTTCCATTCCATCATCTCAATATCCTGAACTGCCCCCTTTCTTCCTCTTTCGCGCTCCACTTACTACTTTATAAACCTCTCCTGTTCCAAACTTCTCCGCTTCTTCTTTAAATTTTTTATTTTTCTTATCTTTTTCTTTACCACATATCTTAGTATTCCTTCCATTTCCATTATTCTTTCCTTACCACACATCTTTGTATACTCCTTATTTTTTCTTCTGAATTCACTCCCACTACTTTTCCCTTATCTTTATCTTCTTAGTTCCTTCTTACTGCCCTCTTTTTCTCTTCATATTTTTCACCTTATCTATCTTCAACTCCTCCTCCACCAACTTCTTCTTTGCTTACTTCCTCTCTTACTCTTTCTATTTCTCCTACCATTATCCGATAGTCAAAGGCCGTTCCCCCTCCACCACCTGAGCGTGCATCTACCTTTCTTATCCCTCTTTATCTTTCCGTTCAAGATAAACCAACCCATCTCTTCAAGCACTTCAACATTGTCTTGCCTGCTTATTCCAGTATCTTACCATTGGAATTTCTTATTTTCTCTTCTCATTCCTCCTATTTTATACATTCCTTTCCATATTCCCATCACCACTTCTTTTTTTGCTTTTCCCTTCCTATCCCTCTTCTTTAAATTTCAAACCAGACAACTGTAACCTATTTTCATCTAACCACATTCTCATCATCACTATCACCTCCTACTGTTTCAAATTCCTCATAAATTTCCTATTTTTTCCCTCCAATCCTTCTATATTCTAGTCGTATATTCTCCATTCACCACATTCTTTCTCTCCCTTTTCTTTCCGTTTTTCTTATTTCTTGTTACACCCTCTTTCCTTCCTTGTTGCTCTAGTCCTGCGAGATCGCGCTTTTCACTGACTCTTTCCTTTTTTTTTCTCCACTTCCGCTATTCCCCTCAACTCATACTGCATATTCCTTTGCTCCCATGTCCAATCATCTTCTACTTTCTCCTGGTTACCATGTGATTCCTTTTCCTTTGTCATTACTTCCCTCTCATGTTCCCATTCCCTTAATTTTACTAAAACCATTTTCTCTTCTCTCCCCTTTCTTCTGCCCTACTTGTCCTACACTTCTCACTTCTTCAATCTCTACCTTCAAATTTATCCTCTTCGGCACTTCTTCCACCCCTTCTTTCATCTCTTCTCCCTCTAATCTTAAATCCTTTATCAATATTTTCTTTCTTCTTTTCTCTCTCTCTCCTTAATTTCTATCCTTTTCTTCATGCTTCTTAACCTTTCCTCATCATTGTTTTCACTTTTCCATGCACTGAACCCCCTATATGTTCTTTCTTTACTCTCTATTCCACATTCTCACTCTCCTACGTTTTTTGCATGAACTATCCTTTTACATGTTTCCCATATGTTTTTGGGGTTGCTGAATCTGAATCCGGATTTTTAATTAATACTAACTCTCAAAAAATTTGTTCCATTTGAAAAAAGATTGATTCGCTAATCTCAAAATTGAACAGTTGCATATTCTTTACAGAAACTTATTTTTTCCAGTTGAAGAGTAACTGTTTAGTTGTCAAATATATATTCCTATTAAATGCTACATCAAGAATCCAGATTTTTCCGTTGAGTTTCAGTTTATTTAAGAATAATCAAAAATTAAAATTACAAAAAAATGATTCCATCAAAACAGAAACTTTCGGGCACGATTCTTTACGAATCACCAACACCAAATCAGTATGATGGCTGTTTGTGATGTGACTGCATTGTTATAGCCGTTGATCACTAGGAGGGCGAGGCGTGGTTCTTCGATAATTCATTTTTGATTGCGTGTCTGTTACAGAACATAGTTAAACGTCGTGTGCTCCTGCGCAATTACGAATCCCTTTTCCCAAAATTGATCCATCGAGTTCATTCCGGAAAATATTTCAAAAATGACGACCAAAAATTGACGAGAGTGAAAGATTTTTTTTTTAGGTGAACCAGTGGATTCTATCATGGCTCTATAAGGCTCTCTACCTGGAGTGATTGCTAGAGAGATCGATCAGTGATCTGTGTGGGACTGGTGACTTGTGAATTGATCAAACAATCTCATACGCCTCTTCTAGTCCGTTTCGAACCTCTTCTTTCCATTTTCTCGTATCTGCTTCATTATCCCCACAGCTTACCCATTCTTTTCCTATTATCTGAAATTTCCTCCTCACTATCCTCTAAAAGCACGAAATCATCCGCATATGCCAATGTGGATATTTTTCCTTCATCTAGCTTTACTCCACTCCGTCATTTTCTCCTGATCTCTTCTTTCAAATCTGAAATTCAAATATAAAACAGGAGTGAAGTTAGCCGACACCTTGGTCTTATACCATCCCCCCGTATTTAGCCATCCAAGAAATGTCTCCTATTTGTTCCCCCCCACCGTAACCCTGCTCCTTGTCTCCCTAGAGCTTTCAGCTACTCTTTTCTCCAAACCTTTTCTTATCTCCTTCATTCTCATATCTTCATCCATCTCTTTGCTAATATACATTATCTATTGCTCCATTACCTTCTATCAATTCTGCCTGATTTGGTGGGTTTATTTCCTTCCACCCTACTCATTTCTTCCTCTCTCTATACTCTGTTGCACATTATCCGCACCCAGTCTTCTGATTCGTTTCCTCCATGTTTCCATACTTCATTCGGAATTTCGTCCATACCTGCTGCCTGCCCTCTCTCACTGACCCTATCGCTGTCTCTTTTACCTCTCTTATGACATACGTCTTCCTTTGTGCTAGCCCTTCGTGTCTCCTTCTCAATCTTTACATCTTTCTTCTTCCCATATCACATTACGCGTTATACTCCATCTCCTTCATTTGCATTCTTCTGCATAACTATTCCATTTTCTCCATTTTGTCCATTCCTTTCTAACTTCCCTTTTACCCTCACATCCTTCATCCCAGATCCCCCCCCCCCCATCGCTAAATTTCCTCTCAACAGTATCCTCTATAATTCCTTCAATCTTTACTATCACAATTTATATTTCTTCATTGATATTTCCTTCTCCCATTTTCAATACCTTTATCTTCTCACCTAATTCTTCTATTCCCTTTGCTTTACAATTACCTTCCCTTTTCTTCATTCTTTCTTTCTTATTGTTTATTGTTGTTTCCTGTTGATCACTTTCTCTTTTCCCGCTGTAACTATGAGAGGAAGATGTTCTGAGTTTATGTACTCTCCTGATTCAAGTCTGCTAACGTTCCCCCTCACCTGATTATCTACAATAACATAGCCTATATTCAATATTCCCATTTGAGGTAAACCATCCTATCTCTTTTATTCTACTCGGTCTTTTACTCATCTCTTTATTCACTTAGATGCCTCTAGAGTTTCTCCTAGTCCCATCCCCTTGTTTATTCCATTCTCTTCCTCCTCTTTATACTGTTTTCGCATTCAAATCATCACCTATGAACCAATTTATACCTTCTTCTTCTTCTTGGTCCGTCAACTTCTCTTACTCCTCTGCTTTCTTCCCATGTCTCTATTTTGCATGTATTACTACTATCTCCCATCTCTCTCCTCCTATCATTATCTTTTTTGCCACTTCTCCTTTCTTCTCTCCCTTCAGACTATCTCCATTTTTTTATACGTGATCAACTCTTTTTTTATTCCACTCACCATTCCTAGCATCAATCCACCCTTTTTAAATTACTCTTTGTCTATTGTACCTTTTACCTGTATCCCGCCGATAGTCTTCCCTCCACTTTTTCCATCTCTCTCTTATCTATAGACATAAACTCCCTATCCTTTCCTTCTAAACCAGCTACATTTCAGTAACATATCCTTCATTCTTTTCTTATTTCATTATTCGTAACCTGTTCTTTTACCTTCTTCCATATTCACCTTCTTTCCTTTTTCCTGTCACCCCTTCTCTTGACCTCTCACATTCCTCTGATGCCTTCCTCTCTCTGTCTCGATTTTACCATATGCCACCTGTCCCTATTCTCCCATACTAATCTCATGAAATTTTTTCGTTTCATTTTTCCCCTTCCGCTTTTTTTCTTTAACTTTTTTTGCATACGTCCTCAGTTCACTTCCGTATAACAATTTTTTCTTCGACATCACCTGCCTCTTATCTTTTGTATTCTCCAATTTGACCAGTGGCATTCTATCTCTTCTCCTCCCGATTCTTCCTGCACTTCTCACTTTCCCCACCTTTACCTTCGCATTCATCCTATTAAGCACATATTGTACATCTTCCTCCAAAACCCTCCCCTTGAATCTTATTTCTTTCATTACTATATCCTTTCTTCTTTTCTTTTACTCATCTCTTTTGTTTCTTCTTTCTGTTTTACTCAACCTTTCCATATTCACATCCTTATTCCTCATTTCCTCTCTACTGCTCATCAACTTTCTGTATTGCGCTTTGCTTTCTTTTCTATCTACTTTCAGTATAGTTGCATTCAAAACCAAATAGCTAGATTTTCGACCAACAAAGTTGAATCGACAACTAAGGATATCAATTTTCTACCAGAAAACGATACTTAACAAATACATGAGTTTTCACCCAAATGATGAATTTTTTTTCTAAAAAACGATAAAATTGCAAACAAGAATGCATAAATTAAATCAGTTTGAGGATAATTCTCCTGAAACAGGAAAACGAATTTTCAATTAGTCAACTATAAAAAATTAATTTCCAACTAAGAAAATGAAATATGGATGAAAAATAGTATTTGAAACCGAAATTGATGGGTTCCCATCGAAAAATTTGAATCTTTGAGCGACATTCAATTCAATATTCGATGTAATTGTTTCGAGATGAATTCTAATCTCTTTTATGAAGAATTTTCTTCAAAAATCATCTGTGTATGTTGAAAAGTCAACATTTTTGTTTCAAATTTGACTATTCTACTAATAATTAAATCATTTGATAACGCATGCATTATTTCAGGCTTTTTGGACGCCTATAAAACGGGGCTAGAGCTCTACAGTTTACTCCCTAGGGAGTAAAAAGGGACGTCAGAGATGAACAATGATAATTATACATCTCAAATCTCGCATTTTGAAGTAATCAGCCCTCTCAGCGTAAAAACTGTAAGAAAATTTTAGTTACAGATAATAGAATTTTATGGTAATTTATGGCAAGTTACCATATATAACTGGTGAAATGACCGTGAATCACCAAAAATTTCCAGAAATTCATGGAAATTTTTTATTTGATTTTGGGTTATTGGTCTTGAGTCATCATACGTGACCTGTAAGAATACTATAAGTTAACGAGAATTTTTATAAATATATTAATTTGAGATGGTGATTTTATGGATTACTGGTCCGAGAATTATTTTGCGGACCAGTAATCGATGAAATTACCATCCCTAATCAATATATTAATAACCCTGGTCGAAAAAATAAATCTTCCATTCCATGTCATGAATTTTCATAAATTTCCGGAAGTTTATGGGAATTTTTTATTTGAATTTTGGGTAATTCATGGTAATTTACTACATTTTCCTATAAAATTACCATGAATAACCAAAAATGTCCATAAATTTCTGGACATTCATCAAAATTTTCAAATTGAATTGCAGATAATTTATCTTTAGTTACTATAAATTGCCTGTAAGATTACTATAAATTACCGAAGATTTTCATAAATTTCCGGAAATTTTTCAAATTCAATTTTGAGTCATTTTTGGTAAATTACCATATTTTCCTCCTGAACTTTTGAACTTTTGAACTTCTTTGTATTATGC
>WSXT02000030.1:2197728-2209614 GCA_011762715.2 Neuroterus valhalla
TTGGAATGTGAGAAGGGGGTTGCCTCGTGTTCAATTACTATATTGTGACCGATCACACTTCTGTAATTTGACACCATATTGTTACCTCCCTCTCCCCCTCTACAATGTGAAAAAGAGTTCGGCTTATGACTAACCACTTTCTATTTGTCACATTACTGTGACCTTCCTCTCCTCATTATGTTAGAGAAGGTTAGTATGAAGATCAATCACTCTTTTGTGACCATTCACATTTCTGAAATTAGTTAATATATGGTTCAATTCCACTCCTCTTCAAATGTCAAGAGAGTTTTGGCTTATTACCAACTATTTTTTTGTGACTTATCACTCTTCTATTATTTGTTACTATACTATGACCTTGCGTCTTCCCTCTGAATTGGAGAGAAGATTTTCCTAGTGATCGATGAATCTTTCGTGATCAATTAACTTTATATTATTAATTATTAACCAGTGATCTCTCCCCCACCCATGAATTGAAGAGACGTTTCAAGTTTCGATCCATCACCCTTTCGTGACCAATTACACATATAGAATCAGTTGAAATATTGCCCGATTCCGCTCATCTCAGAATGGCATGAAGGGTTTCGGCTTAGGACCAACTACTCTTTTGTAACTAATCACTCTTCTATTATTCGTTACTATACTCTAACCTTGCGTCTTCCTCCTGAATTGGAAACGAGATTCGCCTGGTGATCAGTTACTCTTTTGTGACCAATTAATTGAAAATAATTAGTTACTACACCATCATATCTCCCCCTCCCATGAATTAAAGAGAGATTCCAAGTCGTGACTAATCACCCTTTCGTGACCAATGACTATTTCGTGCCCAATTGCACTCATAGAATCAGAATATTGCCCACTACCACTCACCTCAAAATGGAAAAAAGAGTTTCGGCTTATGATTAACTACTCTTTTGTGACTAATCACTCTTCTATTATTCGTTACTATACTATTACCTTGCGTCTTCCTCCTGAATTGGAGAGGAGATTCGCCTGGTGATCGGTAACTCTTTTGTGACCAATTAATTCAAAATAATTACTTACTACATCATCACCTCTCCCCCTCACATGGATTGAAGAGAGGTTCCAAGTCGTGATCAATCACCCTTTCGTGACCAATCACTATTTTGTGACCAATCTTGAATGACAAGGTGCTTCGCCTCATGACCAATCACTCCTCCGCGACCAATGACGCTTCTACAATCGCTTACTGTATCTTGACCTTCCTCCTCCCTTTGAATGAGGAAGAGGGTCCGAGGTGTGACCAATCACTCTTTCGTGACGAGTCACTCCTCCCAGACCAAGTGCTCTCGTCTAATAGGTCACTACACCATAACCTATTTCGCCTCAACTTGCAATAGGAGAGGTGGATCACATTATGACCAATCAACCTTCTGCGATCAGTTACACTTCTATAATTGGTCACTATATTATGACCTGCAGTCTTTTACTCCTCTGAACAAATTTCCAGGAAAACAACTGATCTTGAAAATAGCATCATACTGATGCACAATTTATGAATCAAACAAACAACCCAAATTTGTACAAAAGCCTTGCGTATATTCCTGATCTATATAATTTCGGAATTAAATCAGTAAACTGGCATTTCACGTGAATTCCAACAAGAAACATGAGTTATCTATAGAACTTCAATCACAACAGCCACTCTACTCTGAAGCAGCAACCGTTTTTGAATGTTTCACCAAGCCTCTCGTCGATTCTCGAAATGCAAAAAATGGAAAAAATGGGAAAGTGCACTTTGGGCCCAGCGCTAATTACCGCAATTATTACAGTATTATAAATCCCTCAACCGCACTGGCAATCGGCATGCGAAGTGCCTAATTGCTCCTCCACCAAGGGTATATTTGTAGTATAGGCAAACGATTAATTTAATAGCGACACACACCAATGTATAACTACTTCTCTGTTGGAACCTTCGCAGATGAAACTCTCGTTAACCGAAGGTAGGCACTTATATTTTCCCTATTTGACTCAAGTCTGCCCGCTGAGGATGATTTGGCTAGCGTTATCGATTTGGAGCTAACTACGATAATAACAGTTCTGTAGAAAAACATCGACTGAAATACAATAGTGATAGAAAAATTGATGCGTTTCTATGACGGAACCTAATCTAGAAAACTAACAACGCCCAATATCTGTGAACTAATTGATTTTGGGTGCTGAGCTCCTTCTGGAGGACGTGGATAGCGGAGAGCTGATCACGTCCGTATATTAACGTTTATTCAAAATCGGACGATTTTTGCGCATCTTCATCGGTAACACGGAGCGGAAACTGCACGATCCTGTGCAAGATTTTTTGTGAGCCGCCGCGACGGATCGAAATACGCTGAAATCTACAACTCGCGCATGTCAGATGATGAGTTGCCTCTCCATTTTCACTCTGTCATATCAGATATAGGGAGTCGATGTTTTTGGTACGGTACATAGTGCGCAAACTCCCTACACGGCGCAGCATCAATGTGCCGCGATCCATACATATACACACACCGAACCAGCTGATTGTCATTTTTCTTAAAGCAAGGGTTATGTTTGCCGTACGAAAATGCACGAAACCGCCAACTTTGAAGAAAATATCGTGTGTCATATGACGAAAAACGTTTCACGGACTCGTCTGATGTTTCCTTCGTTCGGCAGCAGGCGCTTCGCGCCCGCTATCGCCTCGTACAGAAAACATCGGCCTCGTCGCGTGAAACACATGTTTTCAGTCTGATGATACTATGTACTATTCCTTCGTTTTAAACGGCGACATGCGAGAAAAACTACAGCGCCTTGAGAGAATACCGGTTGAAATTGACCAGAGTTCAGAGGTGTTGAACCAACACAAACACATCCTCTGTCAAAGATGTTTGTCACGAGGGATCTGCATGCACTTAAAGGAAACCTAAGCAACAAGGTGAAGAGAACCGGAAAGCTGATCTATCATGGTAATAAGATCATTTATACTCGGAACATTCAGGCAACATAATATGAACTTATGGACTCCTAAAATTGGAGAATTGTTGTTCTCCTCGCTGGAATACGTCAGTACAAGGAGAGTTTCGCAACAAGGCAGCAAAATGAAACCTTTCTGGATAAAACAATCTCTTCTGCGAACTTGATGAAGAACAACGTGTCACGCCTGACATTAGAGTTCCTTATTTGTATGACAAGACTAACTACTTGTCGGATATGTGCGGAAAAACAAACTGGAGCCACTCACGCGCTGCAAAGTCGTTTAAAATTCCAAATTTCCGGTGAAAACCTCGAAAATCGGCAGTTTCCGATCGAGATGAAATTCACTGAACGTGTGTAGGGTACGTTTCTGTCGATGAATTCAAAAGCACAGATTTCCACGTTCATTAGTTCCGGCAAGGTATACGCTCAAAGTCGAACGTTCCGCCGAACACTTGTTACACAGCTCAATAGTCTCGCGCGTCCGAGTGGAATGTAAGCGTCGAAGAAAGGCAGTTGAAAGTTAACCAGTAGATTTGGACCCCATGGATTCTAATCGTAAAGGTATGTAGAATATTCCTGTACTAGTTTAAAGTGAAAATAATAATGCATGCGTCTTTAGGAGATGCCGGAATGCTCGTGCTCCTTTTTCTATTTCGTGAGGTGGAAATTTCGAAATTCGATAGAGGATTAGTTATGGGAACCGCAGGAAACCGCTTCGATTCTTACTGTGTTTAACACGGGAAGGTGTCCCAAATAAATTGACGTTGGAATTTTCTGCCCTAGCCTGCCCGTCTTTTGGGAACGATTTCTTAGAGGCGGGCAGAGCGACATTTCACAGGCCCGGCGCGGCGCATAGCGAGGTGCTCGGCACACGGGCGATACGGGGAACTAGGAGAGATCTCTTGAGCCTTTTTTTCACGAAGAAATTTCTAAGAATACTAATGCCTGTCGTTGAATGTTTTCAACAAATCGTTTTTTATTTGTGCATGGTGATCACTTCGACTTCCTTTAAATGTATAGAGACAAATAAAAATAATTTTTCTAAGAATACTTTAAGCAATATATTAATGTAAGCGTTGCTCAAATTATAATCATTAAGACAATGATTATAAATTATCACGCTTGTTCAAACCATGAGCTGCAGGAAGGGACTCATGCAATAAAGCAGTTTCCTAATCACATCCACGTAGTCTTGGGACTAGATCAGCCCAGAACAGTTCATTCGATAAGAGGAAAATTGGAGACCGCAAAATCGGAAGACAGATTTGTTCTTCAGAGTTCTCTGAACTTTGCCAACAAATCAAGGAATAGTACCACCAATGTTATTTCTCTCTTTGCGTATTTATTTTGGCTCATCGAATGGTCGGACGCTCACTTTTCAATGAATAAAGAGGATCATCCGCGCTAAAGTGACCGAGCACGTGACGTAGTACAGTGGTTTGTAGATTGAGAGGGTAGTTCTACTAGATCAAGAGCTTCGCAATATCATTCATGAAGCAGACCTCGAGTACACGCTTCTGAACATGTGTTTAGGAAAAATTTTGGATGTCAAGGCAGAAGCCAGAGGAGAAAATAGAGACGATAAGCTATCCAAAGCGAATACCCTAGCAGGTTATAACAACATGGAGGGGACAGGTAGGCATCTAATGTCTGATAAAAAAGGACTTTATGTTTTCAGAAACAAAGGGATCTGTGGAAGCTATACAAAAGAGGGTTGCCGACACAAAAAACTATCACAACACGTGTTTTTATCAGGACGTTGTTGACATTAGTCTATTATCTTGACATACTAACGAATTCCTGGCACACATTTATGGAACATACGGAATTCATGAACATGATTGTCACGTTATGGCTGTTTTGACTGTCGTAACAGCTGTTCACGGTACTTGTGATCCTGATGGAAGAATCATTTCACTCGAAGATATGAGTGACTGGGTTGGTGTGCAACGCAAAGGTATTTGTTTCTTCTTAACATGAAAGAAAGAGGCTCAAAAGAAACCTAAAGGATTCCTCTTGAATGTTTCAACTTATAGTGATGATAACAACACATGAGGAAAGATGAGTGTAGTTTAAATTACAACAACGACAAAATGTGAGATCATAATTGGAGGTTTGAGAGTGAAAGAGCGAGGAAACGGAGGAACTGTGTAGGGGATGATGGGTGTAAATTCTTAGACGAGAAAAGGAGGAAGTGGAGGGCGTTATAAGGACGAAGACAACATTCACGGGTGACACCCTCAGCTCGTTGTTAATCGTTGGTTGCACCCTTTCACGACTAGAGGCAACGGGTATCTATGGGTTCTCGTTTCCTCCCTGGTGCCCTCTTGTCCATTAGCCTCATCCCGCATCACCTACAGCTTTGTAGTACTCTGCTGGTGACTAGATCGCTCAGCGAAAAATATCACCTGTGCCTCGAAGAGCCGGGATAACGAGCTCGTCCGGGTGTGAACTGCGAGCCAGTTTCCGCGTCTACCTTGGTCTAATGGTTCACTGACATCACTTCAACGCAAAAACTCTGGCTTGAATAAAAACCCTCCCTTCGTCCGCACGTGCTTCATTTTTTTTATTATGCATTTATATTTCGAGGTTCTTGTAGACACTAAATTTTGCAACTTGAAGAAATGAATTTAGCTTGTACATCAATGGAAAGCAGTCATCCAATTATTCTTGTTGTAATTCATATAACAGCAGCATCGGGAATGTTCCACAGCTGCAGTGGTTTGTGTCTGTGCTAAGCTTCTAGAATATTATAAATGACGCTATAAACTTTGTGACGCAGTAGAAATGCAAGGACAAATGAAAGAGAATCCTCAACAGCGTTATACCAAAATGCCTGATTACACAGTATAATTTAATGATGTTATCGAGAAAATTTTGTGTCAACTTAAATGAATAATCTAAGATTTATAAATATAATAACATCTAAGTTTGAAGTAGGCTTCAGATCCAATAAACATAAACAAGAGAATCGCCACACAAAATAAGGAAAATTATTCCCCTCTGAATCGATGTACAAGAACACTTCACCTCGAGACTATCGAGAAAGTAAAGTAGGCGATGGCAGGACTACAGACGTTATAATCAGAACTGTTCACAAGAAGCTGACGCTTTGGAAGCTCCTCGATAGAAAAAGCTAAATCTCGAGCGTCGTTGTCTTCTTCAGCAATCAAATAAGTCCTGATTGTCTGTAAGCGAATACGTTAATTGACATTGATATGGAAATTGAAAAAACAGAAGACTTGTTAAGGAGGTAACCGTCGATAACTTCTAGGAATTTTGTGTCCAAGCAGAGTATTCGCCCCTGATCATGTTGAAATCAGGCATCAATTTCGTCCCGAACATGGATAATGATAACCCAAGACTAACTCACCGAAATAAGTAATAACCAAACCAGCTACCAGGACTCCAGCGGGACAGTCAAATTGAAATTCCTGGCGCAGAAAACGTCGAGGGTGATGTCTGGGCCTGAGCTGGAGGGGTCCCACTCGCATTGCTGAGGATTAAAAATTACTCCAAGAAGTTTCGAGGTACGGCCAAAAGGATGGTAGTAGGTTGGCACATATCAGTAGGACTGGTGGGAAATGTCAGATTTGTTTAGCTACTCCAATAGACAAAAGGCGTCCTAATTACTTCTTGAAGGTACTCTCTTAATCTGGATGGTTCAGGATGAAACAGGATTCTTCAGGATGATCTAATCGCAGCAAATTACATATAATATTCAGAACGGAATAACCGGTAGGTTCAATTCTTAACATGAAGGTACTAAACCAAATGAACTCAGATCTTGGGAAATTCAGCAGCTTCCGGATTTTGTTGATTGCATTGGATCATCACATTTAAGTATCAATTGAAATCGAATTATTGAATCATTGAAATTCTGAAGATGTTTGCTAGTCGCTTGCCATGAAAACACAACGTCACAGTAGGAAGCCCTCTTGGAAGGATCTGGTGCACCTCGTGGTCTGCTTTGAAGGGGCTCTAAAACGGTCGTAGGATTCTCTGGGGGCCTTGTGGGAGGCTCCTAAAGGCTTGTAGGAGTCCCTCTCAGAGGGTTCTGGGAAGTTTCGTGGTGGGCTCCAAATGCCTTCTTAATAGCCTCTAAAGGACATCATAGTAGGCTCGAGAGTGTCTCGCAGGAAGGTCTAGGGGCTTCCATATGAGCCCTCAAAAGCCTTATGAGGGTCTCTGCAGAGCCTTGTAGAAGGCTCTCAAGGATTTTTTCTGAATTCTTGAAACAGCAGCTGCTCTGGTGTGAAGAAACTAAATGAATGAATGATGTTGTAGACTATTATAGTTATTGAAGATCATAACCTCATTTTACATTCAACTACAAATTACATTTGATGTTGAGCATTTTGGAGATTCACCATCAGATTATTTCCTACATTTTACGGGCATTGTGTTTCATCGATAATGATTTCCTGGCAACAAACTTCCACCGCTTTCCTGCGTCGTGAAGTTGCCTGTCTTTACCCCTTTCTTAGAGCACTCGACTCTAGACTCAGCCAGGGTTTCTGGGACATTCGGGAGAGCCAGAGAAACGTCGTTCTCAAGATAAGTAGGTGGAGGAATAAGGAGAGGAGAGAGCGAGAGAGAGGAGGAAGCCGGAGAGGGAGTGCGAGAAAGACAAGGAGGAGAGGAAAAAGCGGGAGAGAAAGTAGGAGGAAGAGGAAGAGTTAGGGGAAGGGGGAGAGTTAGAGAAAGACGAAGGGTGGGAGGTAGGGGTAAAGAGCCTGAAGCAAGAGTATGGAAGGGTCGCTTCGCCTTGCAGAGTCAAGACCAAGCCCGAGGGGTTTACGAACACAATAGTTTGAAATATTCGAGCGCCGGCAAGAAGTTGCCCTCGCGCCGGTAATTAACGAGTTAAAGTTTGGCGTCGCGACGCTCTCTGTGCTGCCATAAGACTCCCTGCATCCATTAGCCGAGTGCCTGGTGCGGAACTCCTTTTGGCCGCCAAGAAAACAGAGGTTTGCCTTGCTTTGCCTTTGAATCTTCCTCCAAGTTCAAATGCAGAAAAGAGGAGTCATTATGTCATAATCATTTCCAATGGGAGGAGAATATATTTCGAAAGTTTCAGGAACTGCATGACGAACTTTCAAAAAAGGTATTTTATACGTCCAATGCCCATTTTTTGAAATCCTTTTCATGGAATTCTAAAAAATTCAATCTTTTTTCATATTTAGTCGCCTTCTACACGCATCAAGCTGGCCGATTTTCGTTGCAAACATAAAAGGGTAAATAATGACCTAACTTTCATATATACGAGTTTAATTTTCTAACCGTCTTATCCAAATTATGTTTGAATTCTGCTATGGTAGTGTACTCTCAGTCGTCATATTGTTTTTACTGATTTCACAATGTTACTAAATGTCACTAGTCACTTTGTATTATATCTAGGCGAGTGGCACTCCTATAAAGGCCTGCAAATAAATGTGAAGAGAGATTTTACAAGAGGCGCGTGCGGCGCTGGCTGTACTTTTAGGCCGATAATTATTCTATAGCGTGGGAAAAATTCAAATTTGATAAATTTTAATTATGAAACACGTTTTTTGCATATATTTATCTTTAAAAGATATTTTGTGATATTTCAAATATCCAATAAATTAATAGGTACGACGAGAAAGTGAAGAAGCAATTATTTTTGTGACTATATACGAATACGCTTCTCACAGGATACATACAATAATTCTGAAAAATATCAAATTCATAGCATCGACATATGTAAATATCGTAAACTATTAAAATAGTAGATTTCAATTAAATTTCTTTTTAGTTTCGACATTTTCAGTGATTAACAAAATTTACACTTAGTGCAACCTTATTTTAATATTCTATGTTTCTCTTCGAATTTGGTCAACTATTTATTTTTCTTATTCGTTATGTTAAACCTGTACAAAATGCAGACATCTATAAAAATTGTTCATGTTATAAGAATATGTCGAAAGCGTAGAACGATTTTTAGTATAAATAAAGGGATTCATAGAATGGATAAATATAATAAAGATGGAAAATCAAACAGTGTATTCGTATACAATATATAAATAGTTATAAATAGAATATTAATAAGGTACATAAATATCATGTATTTCAATTGCTCTGCTCCAAGTTTCCAAATAAAACGAAAGGACCTGCAACTAAAATTCTAAAATGGTTGAATTTTCAAACAAACAAATGAATTATTACACAAAAAGATAAATTCTGAACCGAAATTTGAAAACTCAAATTAAAAATTTTTAAAAATTAATGTTAAGCCAAAAAAAATGGAATTTTCAACTACAACTATGGAATTTCAATTTAAATTAGTTAATTTTTTCACCTAAAATTAATGAAGAGGGGACTTCTAAATTTTGAAAATTTTAAGAGGTTCACGTTCCATGTTGTGTTCTTGTTTATTTTCCATCTTGAGACAGCTAAAAAGAAATTCACAGAGCAACAAATTTGCGGAAGGTTTTCCTTAAAATAGAAAAAAAATACTGCCTCTCCTCTATAGATGTAAATTTAAAAAATTTAAAAATCAGACTAAAAGAACGAAACATCCTTCAAATCAAGTGGTAAGTTCTCTCTAATTCATAAAAAGAAAGCTGTCATTTCTTTTATTTTTTTGGTACAATTTTTAACTCTCAATGCGAGAATTTGCAAAAATAAAAATTGTTGATTTAAAGGAAACTAACTTGGAGCAAAAGAAGCGAGCAAATCTTGCTGTAACTTGAATTCCTAAAATTCACCAATGTATATATAATTAATTAAATTAAATATATAATCATGTATCTCTATAATCGAAATGCATGAATGATTATCTACCTTAATATTATGCTATTTATAACTGTTTGAATATTGTTTACGAATACACTTTTTAATTTTTCATCTTTATTATATTCATCCATTCTATGAGTCCTTTTATATATAATAAAAATTGTCATGAATATTCGACATATTTTAATAAAATAATTAATTTTTATAGATGTCTTTTTTTTGTACAGATGAAACACAACGAATAAGAAAAATAAATAGTTGTCCAAATTCGAAGAGAAATATAGAATTTTAAAATACGGTTGGACTAAGTGTAAATTTTTTAATCACTAAAAATGTCGAAAGTTAAAAGGAATTTAATTGAAATGAACTATTTTTATAGTTAACGATATTTACATATGTCGATGTCATGAATTTGATATTTCTCTACAATTATTGTATGTATTCTGTGAGAAGCGTATTCGTATATAGTCATAAAAATAATTGCGTCTTCACTTTCTCGTCGTACCTGTTAATTTATTGGATATTTGATATATCATAAAATATCTTTCCAAGATAAATATATGCAAAAAAACATGCTATAATAATTAAAATTAATCAAATTTGAATTTTCCTCATGCTATAGAATAATTATTGGCCTAAAAGTACAGCCAGCGCCGCACGCGGCTTTGGTCAACATTCCCGTCACTTTTAGTTCTGAGTGTCACCTGCCTGCTTATATCTAACCTGTCTTTGATCTTCTTTGCTTTTTCATAGGTCTCTGGCTTTATTACCCTCCGTTGTAATCCGTTTGAAAAAATGTCAGCTTTATTTGAGGATTGGGAAATGATATGAGTATTCAGCTTTGTTGAATATCTATATTTTCCTCCCAATCCACTAATGTAACTGACGTTTGGGTCATTATTAATTCTTTTCAAATGATTACAAAAATTCTTGAGTACTCCAACAATATCTTCCAAATCTTTAACTGATCTGTTGTAAATCTTGATGTATGTCATTATGTTCTGTTTCAAGGTTAGTTTTTCATTTCGTCTAATTTGAGATATCTGATTATACTTGCGACTCCACATGATTGTCTTCTCTTTTCTCTATTTTCTGTTTAGGAACAGGTGACTTCTTTCCTAGTGTTTTTGACCAAAAAAATATACTCTCTTTTGTAAGTGGAGAGGTTTGAACGTAACGAGCGAAACGTTTTGCTCATTGAAAGAGCCTTTATAGAAGACTTGATCCACATGATTTTTCTATTGGGATAGATAATTGTACACCAGAAAGTTGAATCTTCAAAAAATAAAAAATGCAGTTTTTTTTTTGAAATTTCAAAGTCAAAACAGTCGAGTTTGACCCAAAGAAGCGAGGTTTCAACAAAATAGTTCAATTTCAGACTTTTCAACAAACTAAATAATGTTTTGAACAAAATAGTCAAATTTTCAATCAAATAAATTACTTTTCAACTAAAACTATTTTCAACCAGAGAAAATGAATGTTCGATATAAAACTTCAAATTTTAACCAAGCAGTTAATCTTCAACGAAAAAGATTCATTTCTAACCAAGAACATTGATTTTTTACCAAAGAGGCAAGATTTTATGCAAGCTACATGGATTTTCTACTAAAAAACATGAAATTCAAACCAAATAAGAAGGTGAATTTTAAAAAAAATAGTTCAATTCAGAACGGATGCGAGTGATTTTCAGCTGGAAAATTATTATCTATAGAAAAGGGAATGTTTAACAAACTTCACAATTTTCAAACAAAACAGCTGAATAAACAACCAAATAGATGAATTTCTTATCAAAAAACGATAGATATTATACCAAGAAGACGAATTTTCTACCTGAAGAGATAAATCTCCAAAAAGGAAGAGGAATATCCTACTGGAAAAAAAATCTGCCCGCGTTATTCAGATCTTGCGCTTCACGTTCGATAATGTGTTTAGCTCGTGCTACGCGCTCGGTTTTTTCACACCTCGCGCTTCGCACTCGGCTTTATACGTGTTTAATTCAGTTTACAGTGTAATGCATACACAGAATTACAAATGTTGCAAAACTGCTGAAAACCTCCACTTCTATGAAGATTTTTTTTTCCATTTTTGATATTTTTATATCAAGTTTACTTAAGGCTCTACTGGCCTCAAGGAACACATTCTCATTACAATACTCGCCACTGATATTTACATCTCGCA
>WSXT02000030.1:2211605-2231831 GCA_011762715.2 Neuroterus valhalla
GGTAGTCCCTATTTCGAATGTACTAAACTGCTTTCGTATGGGATAAAAAAAATTTTGTCCTATATGTTTTTGATAGAATTTCTAATGATCTATCGAATGGTTATAACTAATTTTTCAAAAATTGAAAATTTAACCCCTTTTTCCAAAATCAAAAATATTTTGGACTTTTTTTTCGATTTCGACTTTTTTTTTTTTTTTTCTTTTTTGGCTCAAAAGAAAGATCAGGGGTTTTTCTTTCCAAGCCTTGAAGCACAAAATGTCGTTTTTTTTTGTTTTCGAGAAATTAAATAAAGAGTAATGTGGTCCATAGACGGCACTCGAGACCGCTGGGACGCTCGCTCGGCGGAACTTCTTCGGACTAATTATCGTGTTAAATATGATTATTCGTTGTTTATAGAACTGCTTTCTGCATTTTCCAGCGTTGAAACTGTCATTATAGTATTTGAATGCCTGCATAAGTCACTGAAGGGATGTAATACTGATGAAATAAATTAAAGTGTATTTTTCAAAGATGATCTATTGTAAGTAGAAAAATTGTTATTGTGTGTATTTATCTATTGCCTTAAATGGTTTTAAAAGTAATTTTATTTCTTATTTCTTTGCTCCTTTCTTTCTTTTTAATTGCGAAATAGGGCAGAAAGTTGAAATTCCTGCCCTTTTAGTGTAATATACTACTCCTCAAACATTATAATTCGTTTTATAATAAAGCAGGAAATTCTATAGGTTTTTGTACTAATTTTTACCTATAACTTATCTCACCATAATTTCTCATGATGTCCCGCTTTTGACTGGTAATTGTTCTATATTTTGAATGCTTACCAGAGTTTTGAACGTGCGTAGTCAGATTGTGCAAAATTTTCGACTTGGTACTTTCTTAGTCTGAATAGTCATTCTTCTAGTAAAGGGTAACAATTGTAGATGATACAATTCTACGCAATACATGTTATTACAGACATTATACTTTTTCAAGTTACCAAACTGTTACGATGTAACAGATGTGTAGATGTGTGAATGTGTATTTTGTGAACATGAGAACTTGGAGACCGTTGCAGATAATTTGATAAAATTTGGTAGGATTATTTGGACCACTAATATCTTAAAACTGACCGTAGGATGTATTCAAATTTTTATAGCCTTCTCTTTTAAGCACCTTGGAATGTTTGAAAAATAAAGTATATTACAGACTCCTTAGCTCGAGACATATAAATGGACCTATTATTATATCAATAAGTTCCATAGAAAAATAAGGAAGTTATGATCATTTACAGTATTTAAAAAAAAAGGTTTCTTATAGTTAAATTTGTTTCAGATGCATAATTCACAGTTGATGCAAGAACATAGAAAATTCTTCGAGTGAGTTGGTTTTATCTGAGAGTAAAGAAATGATGGTCATTTATGGCATTCAGAAAATAGGTTTTTTGTCGTAAAATTTTTTTCTGACACATAATTCAAAGTTGATACAAAAACTGCAAAAGTTACTTGGTTCGAGACGAATAAATTGACTTATCATATTAATATATTTTATTAAAGAGTAAGGAAGTTATGGTCATTCATAGTATTCGGAAAAGAGGTTTTCTATAGTAAAATTGGTTCCAGACACTCAATTGAAAGTTGATACAAGAACTTGAAAAATTACTTTTTGAAAGACGAATTAGTTGACATATGACCTTAATATATTTGATTAAGAAGTGAGGTAGGTATCAGACATATTATTCAAAATTATGCAAGAACATAAAAAATGTACTTGTTGGAGAAGAATCGATTAGTGATTATATCTTATGAGAAAAAATTATATTTCAAACATTGAATCGTTACCATTACGAAGCTTGCTGTATGAGGAAGTAAATGCATCTGCTGACGGGAAGCAATAAAGTGCTCGTGAAATGAGCACTATATAATTATAAATACAAAATTGAAACAACGAAGATCGAATTCACAGCTAGTTTGTATTGTTGAGTGATTTGCTATTTCATTTTTTGTTTAATTTTCTGTTTCAGGTAAGCTAATCGCTCGAGGAATTTGTAGAGGTTCTGGTTTAGAGAAGTTCTTAAATGATTTTCTGAATCATCTGAGAGTTTGGAAGAGGTATGATTATTAAAATATTTGGATCTTATTTTTTATTTTGAATTAGAGGCTGTTTCGGAGTTTCGAATGCATCTATTCAGAATCCGTACATCCTAAAAAAAATACGGCAAGCGCTTGCTTTTCGAGATGGAGACGATCGAGACTCTCTTTCCGTACATTTAATGAATTCCGCAACCTTTAAAATCGTCATAATTCCCTTGTCTACATTCGTATTCATATTCATGCTCGATGGCAGGCAGAAGATCGTAAATACTGTTATTCCTTAAGACTTTTCGTTCCCTGCTTTATTAGCTTCTATTATGATGCACTCCCTCTAACAGCATTTGCATGCCGCGATGAATATTTATAACGACTCGCGTTGCATCTCGGATTAAGTTTTCTTATTTATATACTCAGCGATCGATCACTAATGCACAGAACACAAAACTGATCTTCTTCGCTTTGTGAATATTTTAACCAGATTCCTCTCGTTTTTGACTTGGAAAACTTCCTTCCTTCCATACAGTATGGAGTTTATTGCATCTGCATGTAAATTTGGTTTAAAATATAACCATCTTGAAATACGGGTAAATACAAACTTTAATATAAAGGATCATTAATCATTGATATGCCATGAGGGTAATTGAGCTGACTTACTAAAGTTTCCATTCTTGGCTCGTTTAATTGTTTTAAAAGAGTTAGTTGGTCCTGCGTCACTCTTAGGGGTATTTTAATTTAATTAATTTTAAGTCCACGGGAAGACAGGAATGGTTTATGATGAATCGAAGATTCCAAAGATCATTGGCATTCTTTGTAAATACAATTCAACTTGGTAATTTACTGTCCATTGACGAAACTTGGGACAACCTATTCGAACGAAAAACTGCGCGGATCAAAGCTCTCTAAAATAGAGAGTTTTCCAATAATAATTTTATAACTTCTTAGTAAAATGAGATTTATCGAATTACTCTTTCAATGACCTCCAATATCTTGATTTTGCAGGCCTCATTGAAGGCGCTTGAAAATAAATTATTTTTGATTGAAGTTGGAGAAATTCAATATTATTAGGTACAAACATTGAAAAACTGTGTCGTCCAAAATTCAGTTGCCTTGAAATAGAACAAGAAAAAGCCTGCAGTAAACCAATTTTTTATTATTAATTTCAATTTGTAATTTTCAATATTTATTAGTTAAAAATTCAGAATAAAAGTTATCGAAT
This sequence comes from Neuroterus valhalla, assembly GCA_011762715.2. NCBI lineage: Eukaryota > Metazoa > Arthropoda > Insecta > Hymenoptera > Cynipidae > Neuroterus > Neuroterus valhalla. The sequence continues at coordinate 2,214,889 of WSXT02000030.1, forward strand.
TTTTAAGAATACTAATTTGTAATTTTATGTTTTCCAATCATTTTTTGTTATTATTGAATGTTCCTGATGAAGGCCTTCAAATTTGCATTTATCAAAATTCAAATGAGATCCTTTCCAATACCGGGTCAAGAGCCAAGTTGGTAATTTTATGATAGAAAATGGATCTTCTTTGTATTTCGGGAAATTAATTGATCTTTTGTGGTTGGAATTGGAAGTTTTTCTTTCAAATTCTAGTTTTTGATTAAAACAGAATCATTGAACTTGTATTTAGTGAAAATTGATTTAATTTTATGGAAGTTCGTATTTTTGTGATAGAAAATGGATCTTCTTGGTATTTCGGGAAATTAATCCATCTTTTGTGGTTGGAAATGGAAGTTTTTCTTCTCAATTCTAGTTTTTGAATGAAACAGAATAATTGGAATGTTATTTAGTGAAAATTGATTTATTTTCTATAAATACGAGGGTGAGTACCTTATATTTGCCCTTCCAACTTGCCCTGAATTTTATTTATTTGAAAATTGTTTGTTCTGTTGAAAATTTGTATTCTTGGTAGTTTCACTTAGATTTTTTATTTTTTAATTCATTTTTGCCTTTAACGGAGCTAAATTATTTTGTACAAAATTATAAGTGTTGTTTCTGTTAGAAATTCGTATTTCTTGTGTTCATTAAGTCCGTGAAGTTTGATTCTCGCATAGAGTGGATGCCTTCTCGTTGTGATGAGAGTGTAAGAAATCAAAAATTTTAACCTAACGCTAAATGATATGAGTTACGTGGAGAGGTTTGATTAGGAAATTATAGATTTCTAAAGAAACTACCAATGGTCTTTCAGCTATTGTTGAACAATAATTAAAATAACAATAATGATTCAATATTTTTTGTAATACTACTTTTTGGTTAGCAAATCCAAATCCAGTTTTTCAATGGACTCCTAAGTTTTGAGACGCTCTTAAAAAGAAAAATATGTCAAAAGAGAAAATTAAAAACTGGATACATATTCCGAAATAGGAAATTTGAATCAAGCAAAATGATGGAAGAGAAACTTTAAATCCGGTCAATTGAGACTTATTCTGATACCTAAAATGAGCCCCAAAAATTCCTATCTGAAAATAAATCCTGATTTTCCGTTGTTTGGTTCAGTCACCACTCTATATGCTTTTTAATTTTCAATTTAAATAGAAACAATCAAAATTGAAAATTGAAATGTGAATGAGGGAAAATACCCGACTTAAAGTCTAAAAAAGAACATGGGAAACGACAATACAATTGAGAAAAATATCGAGACTACTTTGTGGATTCGATACCATGTCAACTAAATGTGCCGGAATCAGGGAAAGGGAGCGATTGAAATGGTTTCAACGCTCAGAACGAACTGGGTTGACATTTTCGTTCTTACTCTGATCGAAAGAAACGGGGATTGCTAGGGTGATCCGATATATTCCGATCTATGAGAACGGGAGTAGCATAACGAAATTCAGAAATGTACGGAAATTGCTGAGGTGCAAGTGGAGAATCGAAAATACGTGTGGAGGATATATCGGCTGGTTTCTCTGTCAAACGGCCACACCCACACATGCCGAGTCCCCTTGATGCAATTCTCTCTCTCTCTCTCTCTCTCTCTCTCTGCTCTCTCTATACCTTTCAGGTTTTGCAACTTGATCACACTTTTTTCATCCATCCAAGTAACATAGTTTTTTTTACTTCAAAATTCTTCAGTTATATGTCGGCGATACGTTGGTAATTTTTCAAGGAATGTATAATAAGGAGGTTTATTTGTGAATTTGAAAACTAGGGAAAGTTCAGCGTAACGCTGAAAGACTGTCAGGGGAAGTGCGGGCTTCCCCGTCTCCAACTCTCTTTCTCTCCATCCTTTACTCACTACTAAGCGGCGTTTAACGGGATTTGGCACATGCGCACTACGGTGTATGTTTGTGTTTGCGTTACATGGATCGGAAAAATTGATTATTTATTGGAGGAATGAGAAAAAAATGATTGACAATGTAAGTAACAAAATAATGAAGAAGTGTTATCTTTATGGTTTTGATTATTTGCAATGATCAGTTGTTAAAAATCACATTTTGATTCAACATAATTTTATTTAATATGAGAGGAGTTGACTAAGGATCTGGGGAAGTTTAAATCATTCGTTCAAATGTTTATTGTAAATAGTCGCCAAGTTTAATATTCTTCCAGTAATAGACTCGCTTTTCGTCTGGAATCGACTACAAATTTATTGCCCGTGTCTATTCTTCAAATTGAAAACAACTGTTACTCATTAGCAGGGTAGCAACTGGACCGGGAAAGACCGGGAATTTCATTCACCGGGAATAACCCGGGAACTGACCGGGAATTTCATTGACCGGGAAAAACCTGGTAAATTACCGGGAATTGGATTGAAAATTGGGAATTTATTTGACTTAACCTAGACAATTGAAAATTTTACCGTAAAAATACGAGAAATTACCGCTTTCTTTCTATGAATTGAAAAGATGTCTCATCATTTAATTTGAAGAATGTAACGTTCCTTAAGTCTCATTCTGAAAAATTTTTAATTTATCTATATACTTGATGAGAGAAAGAATTTTCATTTTCTTCCATTATAAAAAAAAACTTTAGCAAATTTATTTTTTTCTGAGATTTATTCAGCTGACTGAAGTTTGATAATCGAATTGATGATGGCCTAAACATACGGAAAGAATTATTTTCTCAATGTCTTGGAAAAAATGAATATATCACGCTTTACTTGCTTCCTCTTCATTTATTTGACTCAAGACAAGGAGTTTCAGAAAATAATTAGGGTTTTTATTTTAAGACAGGGACATTTGTTGAAGGTGCATTATTTGGATATGAACTCCACCACTTCTCAATGTCTTGGAAAAAATGAATATATCACGCTTTACTTGCTTCCTCCTCATTTATTTGACTCAAGACAAGGAGTTTCAGAAAATAATTAGGGTTTTTATTTTAAGACAGGGATATTTGTTGAAGGTGCATTATTTTGATATGAACTCTACCTCTGGTTGAAAATGTGCATACTTCGTTAAAAAGCAATTCATCTTTTTGGGTGAAAATTCAAGTGTTTAGTTGAACATTCATTTTTGATTTCGAAAACTGCACAATTTTTTAAAGAATTTACGTTCTTTAAGGAAAATTCGCCTTTTTGTAATAAAATCAATCTGAATGTTCGAAAATTAATCCCTTTCCAGTAAATAAAAATGAAATTCCAGTGGAAGATCTATCATTCTACCTGGAAATTCATCAGTTTGATTGAAAGGTAATTTCTCTAACTGAAAATTTTACTGTTTTGTTTTTAGTGGATTTTTTAGTAGAGAATTATCTTTTTGTTCGAAAGTTAAATTTTTTGGATTTTAGTTGAAATTTAATCTAGTTTGAAACTTTCATGTTAGGTTTAAAAATGATTTGTCAATCCCGAAATGTAACAATTCAATTTTTTGTTAGAAATCATTGTTTCAATAGTTCAAAATTCAACAATTTTATTGGAAAATGGTATTTTTTGGTTTGAAATTAATTTTCGGTCAAGAATTCAACTATTCTAGTTGAAGTTTCTTCATTTCATTTAAAAATTCGTCTTTCTGTTTCAAAATCCAACTTCTGGAGTTTAGCATTTACAACTTTATTTGAATATTCCTTATTTTGTTCAAAAACGTAACAGTTTGTTCGAAAGAAATTTGTTGTTGTTGTTAAGCGTTTCTTGTTTTTTGTCATAAGTATTTATTTATAACTGGATATTTAACTTATTCCAATCGAAAATTCCATACTTGTATTCAAAAGTTCATTTGTTCGGTTAAATATCATGTTTTTAAATTTCGAATTTGAGTAATAGAGTTTTTGTTGGCAATTTTTATTTTTCATTTAAAATTAAATACTTTTTCAGTTCGAAATTTAATTATTCTTTAAAACATTGTATTTTTTAGTACAGAATGAATCTTTTAATTTGAAAATTATTCTTTTTGTTTCAATATTCACCTTCAAGGTTGAAAATTGAAGTGCTTCAGTTAAATATTCATCATTTTAGTTGAAAATTCATCTTCTTGGTTTGAAATTTAACTGTTCCAGTTGAAGATTCACAGTGCTATTCGAAATTTCATTATTTTGTTGGAAAATAAACTATTTTGTTTGGAATTCGTTTTTTTTGTTGCTATTTTTATGTAATCTTTTTCCCAATTCTAAGTTTGATCGTTTCAATTTTTGTGGAAAAAAATTATATTTTTCCGTGGAAAATTCGAGTCTAAAATACTTCTAGACAAACTGAAATAGAAAATAAATATCCTAGAATACCCTCTTTTTAATATTGGTATAAAAGTCATAATTTGGAGTGTTTCTGGGTAGTTATTTGTTTGAATGATAAAATTATTTCCAAAATACATGACCTTAGAGAAAATGTCAAGTGCAGGCTTCATTTTAAAATTCCAATGACCTTGTTATTAGATGATAACTGACACGGTAGTCGATGATACGTCAAGACAAATTGGACATATCGCGTGTCAGAAAGAAGTTTCATGAGGCGAGATTTGATGAAAAGCGAGAAGGAACGCGAAAGGATAAATCGGCTTCCTACATCGAGTTTGCCGATTCGAAGGAACCGATTGGCTTGTATACGATTCTATGGAGTATGGAGACCGATCGAATATCCAAGATTGCGGCTTGAAAAATCGAAGCTTCGCGAAGCACCTCGTAAAACGGAGAGACGTCCATTCTCCTCGTTTTCTCTGTTTTGCAATGAAATGCTCCCGACAGTCACGCGGACTATGTTGACGTCAAATCTTGTTGAATTGAGTCGCGATTTAACCATCGGAGACGCTTTTATCGCGAAAGAAATTCTGAGAAGAAGATTATTATAGCTTCTTCGTGCATGTTCTGCCTAACCTAGCTCATAAATTCACACTGGAAAAAGAGAGACATTTTCCGTAAATCCTTTCGATCAATTCACTATTGCATGCAAATAGAGTGCTTTTAATCCCCCAAAGTCTTCTTTTATCAATTCAGGAGCTCTTCTTCTCAGAATTTGATGCAACAGTACGTCACTCAAATCTAAGCCCGGAAATCCTCGTAATTCGAACTTTTAAGATTCGAGCTCCAAGAAACTGTTATATTGAAAACAAGATGATGAAACCACTATGCAAAATATCTTCGAATTTTTAAACGAAAAATATTTACTGAAGAATGAATCTAAATGCGTGACACGTCTTATCAGACAGATAAAAGTGTAAAAATTTTCCGTTTTCGTGAACGTTCCAACTACTTTTCTTATTCACAAAATGTTTGTTTACAGTTCATATTACGTAAAATTCCAATAACAGTGCTAACGTCAAGAGAATTAAAACATTGAAAGAATGAGAATTTAATCTTCAACAAGTAGAGCATTTATATTTCTTGAATTGAATTTACGTTATCAGGGTGGCGACTTGACCGAGAAACCGGGAAAGACCGGGAATTTCATTGACAGGGAAAAAACCGGGAAATGACCGGGAATTAATTAAAAACCGGGACTTTACTTGACTAACCTAGACTATTGAAAATTCTAACGAAGAAAGACGAGAAATGCGCTTTCTTTTTATGAATCAGAAAGATATCTTATTATTATTCGATTGAAAGAATGTAAGGCTCCTTCAATCTGATTCTCAAAATATTTTAATATATCTATACGTGATAAGAGGAAGGAGTTCTTCTTTTTCCATTATGAGAAAAGCATTTTTCAAATTTTTCGCACTTTGAGACTTTTTTCGCTGACTCAGATTTTCCAAAAAAAAGTGTTTATCACGTTTTATTTGCTTTTCCTTATTTATCTGACTAGGGACAGGGAATTTCAGAAAAAAATTATAGTTTTTATTCCAGGGCAGGGAGTTTCAGTAGAGAAGTATAATTTCACTTGGAACAGGGAATTTTTTACATGGAACGTGAACTTTTCAAACTAATTATAATTCGTATTTAGAAGAGAAGAATTTTAGAAAATCGTTCCTCTAATCCAAAATTCGTCGTGATTTTAAATCGAATTTAAATCAATCAAGTACTTCAAGCGGTCTTTAGCGTAGAAGGAGTATTCCGAAGAAGAAATATCCCTGAATTATGATAGGAAGCTTGTTTACATTGTCATTGCAAATTCACCTTTTTTGTGCTAAAAATTCAACTACTTGTTTGGAATTCAAGCTTGTTTGTTGAAAATCAAATTTTCTTGTTAAAGTTGCATTATTTTGATTCAAAATTCACCTCTGGTTGAAATTGTAACTACTTTGTTGAAAATCAATTCATCTTTTTTGATGAAAATTCAAGTATTTAGTTGAACGTTGATTTTTCTATTTGGGAATTAAACTATTTCTCTGAGAATGAACTTCATGGAAAATTTGCCTTTTCTTTAGGAAATTAATCTTTATGGTCGAAAATTCATCTTTTTGCTTAAAATACATCTATTCATTTGAACATGCATAATTATACCTGAAAATTTATCAGTTTGCTTGAAAATCAATTACTTCAACTGAAAATTCAAATGTTTCATTTTTAGTGAAAAATTGTCTTTTTGAATTAAAAATTCAATTATCTCGTTGGAACTTCACATATTTTGTTGAAAAATCTATTTTTGGTAGAAAATGATCTTTTTCTTCGGAAGTTAAGAAGTTTGTTTTTAAGAACATTCATCTCGTTAATACTCTTAATGTTTGGTTTAAAATAAAATTTTTGAGCGAAAAATGTCACTATTCCATTTTTGTTTGAAAATTTTTATTTTTATGGTTCAAATTTCAACGATTCTGTTTAAAAATCGTATTTTCCGATTGAAAATTAATTTTTTGTCAAAAAGTGAACTGTTCTAGTTGAATGTTTATCATTTCAGTTAAACATTAGTCTTTCTGGTTTAAAATCCTACTACTTCAGTTAACAATTTATGATTTCATTTGATTCTTCGTCATTTTGTGCAGGAATGTGATAATTTGTTTGACAGTTTTTTTTGTTTGTTGAAAGATAGTTTTCTTTGTTATAAGTAATTTTTTTAACTGAAACTTTAACTTTTTCCAATTGAAAATTCCAGAGTTTCTTTTAAAAATCCATTTGTTTAGCTGAAATTTTTTTTCATTTTAAAATTTGAGGAATCAAATTTTCATTTAATAATCTTTTTCAGTAAGAGTTAATTTATCTGTTAGAAAACGCAACTCCTTTTGTTAAATATTTTTTTTTAGTATAAAACACTTAGGCTTGGTTCTAAATTTGTTTTTTAAACTAAAAATGTAACTGTTCCATTTTTTCTTGAAAATGATCATTTTTTAACTTTGAAATTCGACTATTTTCTTGAAACATTATATTTTTTCTTAGAAAATGATTCTTTCTATTCGGAAGTTATTCTTCTTGTTTGAATATTCACATTCATGGTTGGAAATTGAAATGCACCAGGTAAATATTCATCTTTTTCGTTGTGAATTCATCTTCTTGTTTTGAAATTTAACTGTTCTGGTTGAAGATTCATAATGTTATTCGAAAATTCATCACATTCGTTCAAAAATGAACTATTTTGTTAGAAATCTTTTTTTTTTGGTTACCCTAAATTGATTTTTTCAATTGTAAGTTTAACTGTTTCAATTTTTGTAAAACAATGATTTTTTCTATTGAAAATTAGATTATTCTTTTCAAAATTGATTTATTTCCCAATGTTTGATCAGTTGTGTTACAGCGGATGTTTAGAATGAACGTCATGAATAGAAATAAATGTTGGCGTTTAGCCACAAATATAAATATTTTACTCTTAGTTGACCGGGAAAATTGAAAAACATGACCGGGAATTTAAAATCGTCCGCCGAATCGCCACCTTAGTTATACAATTTTATCGAACAGGAAGAGTAAATTTCCACTAAGATTCACATTTTTTTTTCTTTTTTTTTCTTATAAAAATCGTTGACTCTAATATATGAATGTTAAATAATTCAATAGATGATAGAAGAAAGTTTGTTTGACACCTTTAATCACGTTTTACGCTCCTGGAAGGAGGAATAAAAGAGTTCTCTCAGAATTTGACTTGACGTTGTAAGTGAAAGAGGAGAGAATTAATCAGAGGAAACAGGGCTGAATATGAAAGTGCAAAAGGAAGAGAAGAATATGAAGGGAAAGAGGCGAGGAGTGTAAAGAGAGGGAGAGCTTGCAACGGGCATATGATTTTATGAAGATTTTATTAAGATTAAGCGTTCCTCCTGCCGCGACTCGGCGCCTTGCAGGGATGAATAAATTAACGGTTAAACAATGCCTGCACGTATTTTCATCCTCTTGCCAGCACATTCTTTCATCCTTGCTGGCTCCTGTACCTTTATCCACGACACGAAATGAGAGAAAATCTTATTGTAACGCACGTTTATTCTTTGATCTTAGAGCCTTTCGTTGAAAAGGCTGAATATTCAATTTATTGTCCTCATTGTTATAGGGAGGCATTGATAAAATCTCTATAAACTATTTGAAGCCTCCTGATTATAAACGATCTTATCTCCTGCTTCAAAACTTTGAGTCCTTATCTCAGTGAGGGAAAATCGTCTCCAGTTCAGAATCTTCGTTGTGGTACATTTTTGAGCTGATAAGCCTTTTCGTAGGGTGCATGCTTATTAAATTTGAAGGAGATTTGGTGGAGTTGATTTATAAAAAAGCATTGAAATGCTCTGAAATGAAAATTTTAGTGAGGAAAATGAAGGTTCTGTAATTGTTTAACCTTCACTTTTGTATATTCAAACGTAATGAAACACATACTGAGCATTACATTTTTCACCAATCCGAACGTGACTTATAGAAATATTAACAGGAAAATCACTTTTTCTTCCATTTTATGAGATGTGACATCTTTTTCCTAAACTTTGAGCATGAGAATAAAATGAATGATATGAATCAAATCAAATTGGGATACAGAATATTTGAATTCTGATTCTAACTTTTCAAAAAAGATTTACACATTTTCATTAAAGTTTCCCTTCGTTCCGTACGTTTTGTGAAAAATGGTTCAAAATAATTCTTCAAACTTGGAATTTTTCGTTCTACAGTAAATTTTTTAATCTTGCTGTACTTCTTTTTATTTAGGTTGGAGAACAAGGAAAAATTTCTCGTCGGCCATATAGATGTATGTATAGTACCAAGAAAAACATTTATATCTTGAAGATAATTTCTAATCGAGATCGACTGAAATTGTTTGCTTATTTGTCACTGAGATCTTTGCAGGGAATTTTCATTTCTTTTTTTAACTAGAAGTTATGTAAATCTTTAAGAAGTCGAAGTCATGCTCCACGCGTGACATTAGCCAATTTTTGCCTGTGACCTCTTTCGTAAACTAATAACTCAAATGAAATAAAGGTTTCTTGTTCTTTTCTTTTACTCCAATCTTTGATTTGAGTTCTGATGGATATTAATTGTATGTGTAAATATAAAACGTTAATTTGGCTTCACAATGAGAATGATGAGCTGACAGAATGTCAGAGGAAGGACAAAGTAACGCATAACGCGAAATGATGCAAGGGGAATCGCGCTCTTCCCCTCCTCTAACTCTCTTTCCCTTCCTCCAATCAGCTCTCTTTCGCTCGCTCTCTTTCTCCCTATCCTTCGCTCACCACTGAGAGCGGTATGTAGCGAGTGTAAAGCGGCATTTGTCTTATCAAAAGTCGTTGCTCTGTCACATGCGCACTACGGTGTTTGTTTTTGTTTGCGTTACATGGACCGGAGCATTCTATTATTTATGAGAAAAATAGGAAAAATGATTAACAATATTATGAACAAATCAATAGAGAAGTGTCATTTTTATATTCTCGATTATTTACAATGATTAGTTGTTGAAAATCACATTTCCTCGTGAAATATAATTTTATTGAATACAAGAGGAATTGATCAAGAATTTGGAAAAGTTTAAATTATTCGTGAAGTCAGCAAAAGTTATGTTAAAATAATAAAAAATTTAATTTAAGATTGTAATTTTATCGATTACTGTTCCGGGAATTATTTAAGAGCATTTCTCTTAAATAATTCCCGGCCCAGCAATCGATAAAATTACCATCTTAAATTAATATATCAATTATCCTGGTCGAAAAAAATAACATCTTTCATTCTAAATTATAAATAAAAAATTTGGTGAATTAGCAATAGTATTTTGTTACTTCTATGGCAGTCAATCGTTTTGTTCTTCCATTCATAGTACAGTCAATCTGTCACAAAAAGGCCGTTTTTGGAAAAGAATACCATAAAAATTTTTTATGCGGAAATCGCTAGAAGAGCATTCAAAAAGCTTAACCTGAAAAATGCGCTATCGTTCAGTGGCGGGTTTTTGAGGGAACTCAAAAAGTTTTTGGATTCGATACATCTCGGAAATGGAAGGATTTTGGGAAAATTTGTAAGAACAAAAAATGTTGGAGGCAATGTTTTCTACAACTTTTCTCATTAAGTCAATATGCTGCGCTTTTTGGCACAGAAAAAAAATTTGTATCGCAAAACTTTCAAAGAGAAAATTGTTCGCCTCAAAAAACCTTCGAAATTCATATAAAGTTTTCTTGTCCGACGGATACTCTTCCCATTGAAGCACCGAAAAAAAGCAAAGGCGGCAAAAAACGAAGTAAACTATGCAAATTCATGCAAATTTCACTGATATTGTTAAATAACTGTTTGGTTTTGTAATAAAAAACAAATTGGCATGGACGAATTATTTTTTATTTTTACCAAGCCAAGATTCTATGAAATAATAAACACTTATACGTATTTTCCATGTTGCACACTCAACAAAAATTATTAGCACATTTGTTTACAGCTCGTTTGATATAAAAATTTGGAAACCTTCTTCAATAACGTTCAATACTGGAGTCAGCATAGTTTTGGATAGAAATTAATAATAATGAATAATAATTCATAATAACAATTAATTATTCATATTAATTAATAATTAATTAATTATGACTGTTTATTATATAAAAACAATAATTATGAATAATTTAAAAGTCTTGCTTACAAAAAAATTCTGTATTCAGTCCGAAGTAATGATTTATTATGTACGCACAATAACGTCGCCCTCGTCGGAAACAATGGGAAATCTACGGTGACAGGTTTGTCACGCTATAACTCGTGAACGAAAAGTCAGACAAGAAAAATTTTTATATGAATTTTGTAGGTTTTTTTGAGAGGAACAACTTTCTCATTGACAGTTTTGGGATGAAAAATTGTTGCCTGTACCAAAAAGCGAGAAAACGTTTTTTTTGGTCGCAGCATGTCGACCCAATGAGGAAAGTTGAAGGGTGGAAATTCAAAAACGTATAAGAGCCATTTCAAGAAGGGTCAGCTTTCCACCTATTCAAATACGATAATGATCCTTCCTGAAATGGCGCTTATACGTTGTTGAATTTCCACCCTTCAGTTGTAGAAAACATTGCCCCCAACATTTCTTGTCCCTCAAAATTTTCTCAAAAACCTACCATTTCCGAGATACATAAAATCCAAAAACTTTTTGAGTTTTCTCAAAAACCCGCCCCTAAAAGATCCCGCATTTTTCAGGTTAAGGTTTTTGAATGCTCTTCTAGCGATTTCCACAAAAAAATGTTTAATGGTATCTTTTTTCCATAAAATTTGACAGATCAATTGTACTATCAAAGGAAGTGTAGTTTGAAATAAATATTCTCCTGACAATAATTTTGTTATTTCGAATATCCTTTCGATTGCAACATAACCTCCAAAAGCCATTTTTTTGAGGCCGAATAAGTGATAACAGAAAAATTATCTACAAATCCTTTGTTTGGCCAGTTGTGCGACGAGAAGATTTTAAATAAGAAGGAAAATAGAGTCTCCCGGTCAGTGCTCAAGATTTCAATTATTACACAATGCAGTCACTAGACCATGACCTTGAAAGTGGCCTTGAAAAGCAATAAAATCTTTTTATGCTCATCACAACACATAAAATGAAGCCCACTGCTAACTAGTGAATTGAATATTAATAAATTGATCATTTTTGTCACAAATTATGTGACATTAACTATCTCATTATACATTCTTCGGGGAATGGCTGACGCGTGACCGATGTGGTGGCCGACCATTGGTTCCCTTGACGTATTCCGAGACTGCTTTCCAAATTTGAGGGAAACCATTGTTGGGATTGAAACAAAGGAACCTTGAAGGTTCTATTTCTTATTGAGAATCAATAACTGAAGTAGCTGGTCTGTTGAATTTGATACTTGAGGGGAAGTTATCGCTCGTATTATTGTTGCACGTACGCTGGAAAATGAGAGATAATAAACGTTCGGAGCGTGACCGGTACGGAGACTGAAGCGCAGGATAAAGCCGGTTATAATTCGAAGAGCCACGACCGACCTGAAGTCTCGACTCGATGGTGCAGATGCAGGAACGTGCTAGGAACGACGAGCCGCTTCTGCTGCTGCAATATTCTCAAAGAAGCACTTACAGAGCTTATTTCACCTTAATTTATTCTCTCTTTTTTCTCTTTTCCCTTTTTTTTCACCTTTTTTTTGTCTGCTTCAAGGCTATGGTCTGAAAGGTTGACATGCGTTTACATGTTTTATTCCCTTGAAAATAAAAGTTTACTGGTCTACGTATATTGATTAGACTTTAATGGTCGGATACCACGTGAGCAGCAGAAAATACCTTCCGAGAAAGAGAATTAATTGGATTTTTCAAGCGCTTTTAGAGTATACGAATGTGAAAAACTCTGCAAGCGAGAGATTGATCAAGTGAACTTTGACACTTGAAGTTGAAACCTTTGTTGTTCCTTTGGTCGCGTACTATTTTGTAGGTGATTGATGATGACAGAGCGAATAAGTCACGAGATTGATAAAAATTAATTCTTTATTTTTCAGTGCATGACCGCACAAGCCTTAAAATAATACCTCATATTTCATGAGTTTTAAGTAACATTTTAGGTCACTTTTTTTCACTGCAATAAAATGATAACATTTCGATTGCGAATGAATCATCTTCTAAAAATAAATTATGGAAGGAAATATTAGCGAAAGGAGGTGATGAACGATGTATGTTGAAATGTTTCTGTTCTTCATGTATTTCTTACTGCTTTCAACAAAAAACTGGGAAAAAATTCCTGATATTTGAAACTCTCAAAAATTAACTTCTTGCACCTACTGTTTTCTGCTCCTCAAATCTTTCTAAAAAATTGGTAAATAATCAAAATTTTCCGATTTCAAACGTCTCTAATTCGAAATTATACAATTTCAAATATTTTTAATTCGAAACTCTTGTATAATTCAAAATTGAATCTAAAATTGTAGAACTTTTAACATTTTCACTTTGATCTTTGATGGTTCAATTTATAACTCATCAGTCGAATTTCAAGATTTATATTTCTTACGTGTAATTTCCCCATAGTTGTGAAATACTTGAAAAATTTTAGTAGTTAAATGCAGAACATAAATGATTGAAAGGAATAATGTATTTTTCCGAATTTAACCTCATTACAAATCTCTACTAGTGGAAACCGTTTAATATATTTATATCTTTCAAGATATTCATTTTTACCTACAGTTAATTGTTGTCCAATTGCGAATAATATACCAATTTTATTTCACATAATTTATTAGCGATTTCTTATATTTTTCTAATTACAATTTTATGGAATGGACCATCTTTTTTTTTGTTGATAAAATGGTCCTTGAACTCGGTGCGGTCGAGTTGCGTCCTATGGTCGAAACCAACAGGGGGTCTGACTGAGTTCCGTTTTCGCCCTCCGTTCCTTCTTTCCCTCTCCACTCGTCGCTTCTCCTATCTTCCTTCTTACCTTATTTCACGACTTACTAATTTTAATGACTTTTTGAGAATTTCGAACAAACATATTATTTTCCTTATTTTTCCTGCGCACTTTATCCAGGCTTAAAGCTGGCAGCGTTCTCTACTATAATACTTTTATTTATTTCACTTTTTACTATTTTTAGATTAAAACATGATAAAAATACCAATTGTCACACATAAAATAATATTTAAATATCTTGCTCTCCATTATTTTTTCATAGAAACATAATAAAAATAGCAATTGTCACGTATTAAACAATATTTGAATAGTTTGCTATTTTCAGTTTATTTTTATCTAACCTTTGCAGGTAAAAATTTGCGCGAGACTACACGAACAAACTGGAGCCTAGTTATGAAACCTACTTGAAAAAACAACATTTTGTCAATAAGAAATTGTTCTTCCTCTGTAATTTTTCACCTCCTTCCACCTTTGCTTCTCATTTTTATATGAGTAACGGCATGAACCCCCTTTGAACATTGCGTTCAATTTCGAATGATATGCTTCACATCAATTCGTTGTACGTATTGTTGTTGGAGAAAATTCAGCCCAAATTTTAGGTGGAAAACTGAAAAATGGCTTGGCGTTCTTATATTCATTGCTTAATCCTAGGTCTTGAATTTTCCCCCACCAAAATTGCTATAAATGAAATCTACAACCTTCAACAAAAATGGAATCCACATAATTTACTTCAGGACTGAAAGTCACACCAGTAAGCTTTTTGCACTTTGAAGCTACATAAGAAAATGTTAGTGGTTGTTTCAACTTTTGAAGCCATTGCCTCCTTTCTGAACTACCCCCACTCCTATCATGTCACGCCCGTCAGTCGACTAGTAGGACAAGAGAGAGAGGACGAATTTTAGCTAGACCCCGTGTAGATTTCGACCATAGGACGCAACTCGACTGCAGCCCTTGAACTGACCCTTCAAACTAAAAAAAAAATCCCTATATGTCACAAATTATGTCCCTAAGAAGGTTTTTCGTGTCTCCTGCTAATTGAGGTCCATCCGAGTTGGTTTAGTTTTCCATAGCTCAATTTTCATAAAGTACCATTTTTACAAATACGTATAGTTGTTATATTAAAAAGTTCGGAAAATATTCTCCCATTTCCATGAAAATATTCTCCCATTTTCATGAAAATACGCTCCATTTTGCCTTATTCAAGAGGCGTTATGTACTGTGAAGCCTCTATTCACAACGTCCCTGTATGGCTTTCGGTCATTTCAAGATTGACACTGAAAATACTTTCATGTACCAACAAAACCCTTGCAAAAAAAAAAAAAAAAATGAAAAGAGAGATTGACTGGTAGTGAATACATGTCAATTCGTCATAAAATTTTTCAATCGACGGAGGGCAGCCGACCATTTATAAATAACGACACCCAACGATGCTCGATTTTTTTGACCCCCCACAAATGTTGCATTTTGTTCAGTTACCATAGAATAAACATAGTTATTCAGGGAATACGCAATTTTGGCTTTTAGTAAAATGAGCGTATGAGAGGTATGTATGCGCACACGCACATAAATGCATGGATACATGCATAGATGTATTTTATGTTGTAGAAAGGGCCACAGAAATGCGAAGCCATCGTGTTGCTCGAACGCATGGCCGCGTGCATAGAATCTATGATGCCGGGAGTGTGCAAACGTACAAATGCATAAATAACCGTAGCTCGTGTGATATCCCTCGGACACAATTCACGGTGGAATCTCGCCCCGGGGATGGATTTTGTTGCTTCACTTTGAACCACGTTGCAATCTAGCTTCACATACTCTTCTGCGGGTCACGTGCGTCACGCTCATATATGCACAACTACAGTGCACATATGTACGTTTTACGAAGGTAGCTGGCTCCTCCTAGCCTTAGTATGTTGATGCTGATGCTGATGTTTATGAACGCACGCTTCGTGCCTGAAAACTGTGACGTACGTGTAACGAACATTCCTGACAAGATTCGAGTCCAACTGAAATACACTGGAGAAATATATTATACCTAGATAGAGAATAAAAACTGTTTCGAAACAGCATTTTTGAAACGAAGTTCCTTATACCAGGGTAGAGACCAAATCCTCAAAAAGAATTTTGGTACCGTAACGCTGGAAAGCGTTATTGGCTTTAGAATATGACGTAACTTCGGACGTTACGCTGAAAAGCGTTATTGACTTTAGAATATGATACCGGTTGAAATTTTCACGAGCGTCGTTGGAGCAGCGTTAGCATTGGGGTCTAGAGAAGGATTTATGACGGCGGTTGAAATTTTTACGAGCATTGTTTATGATCTATAGATTTTGCGAAAATGCAACTTCTTGCATTTCGCAAAATTTTCAACTAATTTTCACACATTTGATACGTTATTGTTATAAGCTTCACCCAAATAATATTTAATTAATGAATTTTCAACTAAATTGTTGAATTTCCTTGCAAAAATTTTTTTTTCTATTGAAATGAATAATTTTCTATAAAAAAGGGAACATTTCAACCAAATGTTGAATCTGTAACTGGAAATATAAAGGTTCAAGAAAGAATAGAGTGATTACACTCTGAATCTCGTGGACCGGAGTTTTGGTCCAAGCAATGACCAAATTTCCGATTCCGGTCCAATAGACTGACTTTCTGGTCCAATGGGACGACGCCAACTATAATTTTAATGCGGTCAAAATGAGAACTAGCGTAAGTGAGTTGCAGTTTCAACTAGTGCATGAAATTCAGTTCAAGATTCATTTTTTTGCAGCCAGAAATAATAAGTGAACAATGAAAAAATGTATTCATTGTAAACTGATTTTTCTCAAAAGTAACATTTTCTTTACTACATCATGCAAGTTTCAGTAAATTGTGATATTGAATGAACTTTTATTGACGCAAATTGTCGCATCTATTCGACAAACATTTAATTTCGAACACTTTGTTTTTGATAAATAATAATTTTAACTACTGAATATTCAGTTCATGCTCCACAGAACAATCGTAATACCAGTTCTATGCATAAATTAAAATGCGTTTTTAAGATTTGACTTCGTTGCTCCAGTTCGCGACACTAACGCTGTCTAGATTTCTGATCTCGAAAAATTTTGGTCCCGCTTGGACGAAAAATTTCGGTCCAATGGATCGGATTTGTTTTGGTCATTGCTTGGACCAGAATTCCGGTCCAATGGACCGAAATTCTGGTCCAAGGGATTTAGAGTGG
>WSXT02000030.1:2231931-2249587 GCA_011762715.2 Neuroterus valhalla
TTGATTCATAAAAAGAAAGCTGTCATTTTTTGTATTTTTTTGGTAGAATTTTTGATAGTCTAAGTTGAGTCAAGTGAATTCCCAGTTTTTAATTAAACTCTCGGCCATATCCTGGCCAGTAAAATTCCCGATCACTCTCCGGCCAATAAAATTTCGGTCAAGTCGGCACCCTGAATGATTATCAAGTTTACTTTCAGTCGAAAAAACTACGAAGTAAGGGGGGGGGGGGGGATTAAAATTTTCTACGCTCATCTACCTATTCTTATTCTTTTGAAGAGTGTTTTAGGGCTAAACCTTTTTGCCTGTTGCAAAATTGCATATAAGCCTGAGTACTAAATTCCAACCTTGCCGGAAAAACGACGAATACCCATATAAGGGAGAAGCGAAAAATATTTTGTTTTATTTCTGATTTCATAGTTACAGATTAAAAAATAATACATCATGTTCACGCATGAAGATAAAGCTGAAAGTAACGAATAATAGCGAGTTTCTTATTATTTCGAAAAAAATCAATTTTTCAATAGAAGAAAAGATTCCTTGGAATAAACATTTACAATTATCATTATTTTCTGAGAACTTTGCGACAATAAAAAAATCCATATACATCGTAAATTGTTATTAAACTTGAAAATAATGGGAAAAATTATGTTTCCACTCAATTAAATGACATTATATTCATTGGTAACGATTTTCCAATTGATGCAAAGTGTTCTTACATTCAGATCTTACAAATACATTTCCTACAGAAGCTGTATGGCAATAGAAAAATTCTTAATGCATCGTGAATCGTTATTGTTTCAAAACCCTAAAACATACGTTTTGAACCAAAAGGGTAATTTTCAAACATGAAAGATGATTTCATACAAAAAATTACTTTCCAACCCACAAAAAGATGAATTTGAAAAGCAAATGATAATTTTCAATCAACAAAGATAAATTTTTAACCAAATAATTAGATTAAAAAAAAAAAAAAAATACATTTTCAATCAAAAATTTGCTTTTTTATCCAAAAATAGTAGAACATTCGAGGAGAATCAGTACATTTCAACCAGAAACAGTAGCATTTCTAAGCCAAGTAGACAAACTTTTCAAAAGACAGTTGAATTTTCAAGCTGGAGGGACGAATTTTCATAAAAATAGTTCAATTTTCAATCAAAACAGATAGGTTTTTTTTTACCATTTTGTTAAAAATATTGTCTCTTGGGCTTTGAAATCAAACTTTCATGGGAGTTAAGTCATCTTGGTGGGGTGGAAACTCAACTATTTTCTTTAAAATCCAACTGTTCGGTAAAAAATTAATCTTTTTGGATTGAAAATGACCTTTATAATTGTAAACAATCTTTTGGGTAGAAAGTTCATATATTATAGTAAAAAAATATCTTGTTTCAAAATTATCTCTTTTATTAAAAATTCATCTTTTTGGGTTCAAGACTTAACAAAAAGCAGTCTTAAATAGTTGAAAATTATGATGTAATATAATCCATTTTAATTTAATGTCAATTCACGATGTATTAAAGAAAAGATTGTTTAAAGATGTTTAAAGATGGTTTATTGTTGTCTAGCTTTCGGAAGATAATAGTTGGTAAAGTTTTAACTTCAAGAACTATTTCCATCAATTGAAAAATCGTTACCGATAAAAAAATATCATTTTATCGAACGAAAACATAATGCTTCTTTTTTCAAATTTAATAAAAATTAACGATGCATATGCATCATTTATTGATGCATACTTTTCGGTGAATGATTATAGTTGTAAATACTAATTGCAAAAAACCTTTTCATCTATTAAAATATTTATTTTGTTACATGTAACCAGAAAATTGGTTATTTCCTATTATTTTCAGCTTTATTGTCGATGCGCGAATATCAGATTTTCTTCATGTTAAAATTTCTGTTAGTGATCCGGATAAAAACAACAGCTTTTGTACCCCTTCCAACTTTGATTTTTCTTTGCTCTGCCCATCACCTATATCTTCAAAATGTTGTAACTATCAAATACATTGACAGCCTCGAATATCAAGTTAGCCAGGGACGGCTTGGTCATTATAAAAACATTATTGCTGTAGGATTAACAGAATAAATCTATCCAAACGTGCTAATGCTTGAAGCCTTAAGTGCCAGGCTTAATGAGGCTTCTTAGAAAGGACCTTTACTACCATAGGCAATTGAGTTCCTTTATGTGCATGCCATAATTCAATCGAAATACGTAATCCCGATGACAATACAAAAGAAATACTAAAATATAGAAATATTGAAAATACGAGATTTAAACTTTGAATCGCAAAACCTATCGAATTGAAAATCATCAACATTCATAAGCTTCAAATCCGAAAACCCAAAAGCTCACAGAATTCAATTTTTATTTATAAAAAAATGTGAGATTCTTATAAACTTTAAATTGATCCATTTCAAATGCATAAAGCTGAAATCCTTCTAGCCGAAGTAATTTATGGGGCTTCAACGACTTCTTTGAATCCTAAAGACGGTATTTAAGGAATACACACTAGGCAGAGAACAAACTTTCCTTATCTGTCCCTTAGAAGCAAAATTATCTGCCCGTTTCCAAGAAATCGTTGATTATCTTTTTGACTCAAAACTTCTTATTCTTCTTTTGACAAGAAACTAAATAGTGGAAAAGTTGATTACATATCACAATCCTTGACACTATTCTAAGGATTTTATTCATAGATAACAGTTTGAAATCTTCTAGGTTAATTTACTGAATATAAAATGCCATACGAGAGTATTTTATGCGATGTAGGCCTTGCAGTTTTCATATGAAAATTCCATGCTTTCGTTAATGATTGATATGAATAAGATGAAAATTCTACACCAAAAAAAACAATAAATTTCATTTTCAAATAAAAATATTCAAAAAATCATTAGTTTTGAAAGTTTAAAGACCAAGATTCTGAATTTTCTGTTAACGATCAATAGTTTTCGAGAGCTGAAATTAGAATAATATTTTTCACTTGAACGATTATGCATTAAGACTTCACTTCAACTGTCGATGAATAAAATGCCTCGTTTGAATAAAAAATTGATCAATCACACTTATCGATCCGTCACTACGAAGTCATTAGGCTAACAAATTTCAAGGGTAAATCATAAATCAGTTTTCTGAAAATAAAATTATGGTGAAGAATATGTGAATTGAAATTACCAATTAGTGAATTTTAATTTATGTTCCTCGGAATATGATTTCTTTGTTATAATAGATCCACCGCCAAGTCCCTGTCCGACCGTGATTGCTACGAATATATTTATTTTCGTTGATTATGAGTAGATGTATCAGTATTATTTAGAATTTGGTTCCTTCCGTAGATTCAGATGTCCGGTTCAGGTACACGAGTGGTGGATGCGTCGTCGTTACAAGGATGACAGGCCTTAGAGTGGGATGAGCAATATTGTCTCCTTCCCATTTTGACTCTGGAAAAAAATGTACAAATTTATTAAATTATGTTTTAATAACTTTGAACAATTATGGAAGCAAAAAGATTCGGAATGTCATTAGTTTGTTTCCTCGGAAATTGCAGTTAATTTTTAGAAATAAATTGCATTTCTTATAAATCACTGCCGACAAACAACAAAAAAGTTGCTAAACATCTTTTTCTATTGATGACGTAATCCATTGCTATTTTTTCTCCTCATAGTAATTTCATTCCAAAGTAATATTTTTTAAATCATGAGATAGAAGTGAATGATTGCAAGAGTTATGAGCCTATTATGTAAACTCTTGACAAGTGACATGCTTTATATTCATGTCATTAATTTCAGCATTCATGGATGAAATTAAAATTCAACCTATAAAAATGTGGAATCATAAACGAGTGGACATAATAATACACTATTGTTGCCGAATCAGAGGAAAGATATTCAAAATTTTCGAATGTGAATTTGAATACTCCTGTAGAAATTCACCTCCAAAATGACACCAAAAAAGTATTTAGTGAATGACTGAATACTATAAAATTTTAATTTTCAAATTCAAGCCTTCAGAACTGAATATTTGAAGCTTTAAAAAAGTGTCATATTAAATGATATAACATAGAAGGTTCAAAATTACTGAATTGGAAAACTTTGGAATAAAAAAATCTCTAATTTTGAGTCGTTAGTTTTGAAATTTCGTAATTTTGTAAACTCGATTCTAAATATTTCAATTTTATAGTTCTAGAAGCTGTGAAATGAGCATTTTTCCAAACCTAAACTTTACATTTACATTTAGTTCTGCCTTGAATAATTGCATTCGAATGAAAATGATGCAAATTGAAATCTTTTTATATCGATGACATAATCGGGTCTAAATTTCCTCCTTATCCTAATCTGTTCTCATCTTTTTATTTTCACGACACAAACCTTCTTAATTGCAAACACTTCATCTAAAAACAACCCAAAAGGAGCTTTTTCTCAACTTTCGTGTCATAAATTCGAGAAAGATCGATTCTAGATCAATTTCATATGGAAAGAATGACGTCTTCAAACAAACAAAATCCAATTTTTCATGAAAAAATAAGCAAAATTAGTGTTCAGAAGCTATTGTTCACCGTTTGTGTCATAAAT
Source organism: Neuroterus valhalla (assembly GCA_011762715.2). Classification (NCBI taxonomy): domain Eukaryota; kingdom Metazoa; phylum Arthropoda; class Insecta; order Hymenoptera; family Cynipidae; genus Neuroterus; species Neuroterus valhalla. The sequence goes on from WSXT02000030.1 coordinate 2,236,492, forward strand.
TGTGCGTTATCTTAATTCTTTTTGCATATATTACTAAAACACATCGGTTCGGTCACTGACACGTCAAACCAAAACATTCACAAAACTCGAAAACCCAGCTTCAATCACGCACATGGAACTTCGGATTCACTTTCGAAAACGATGAAATACACTAGGGCTGGTGAAATTCTCGTGAGTGACTGTCAGAAATAAAAAAATAAATCTTCCGACCTACGATTACCAAAAATGCAATGGCTAGTTTCTAGAACTAGAAATCTCAACAGTTACCGTGTCACTCTCGTGGCTCTTACGTCAACAATCCGACTCATTATTGACTCTTCTGGGTCATCCAGAAAACTTTGTGCAAATCGAAGAAAACGAAATTACCGGAACGATGAAATACCGAGGGTGCTGCATTAACAAAGTCGAAAGCTGCATAATGCAAATAACCTTTCTGATTGCGTTGTTTCCCCTGAGTCATAGCGACGTCTAAAATCCGTGAGTCTGGGCGCGTGACGTTGCGAAACGTTATCGTATCACAACTTGCCTCGTCTTTGATTCACAAATAATCGACGTTCTCATCACTTGTCTAAACAATAGGAACAAAACTTCTTTCAATTTGACGTACCTGCATACCCCGAAGAGATGATTTTCACCCCGGCCTTCTCTACACACCCCACTTGGTGAAAAACATGGCGGGCCACTGCAACTAGGCGACCCGCGACTGCCCTGCCCTCCCCGCCACAATTCCACTTAATTTCTCACCAGGGATGTATCAACAATCTTATTTTATACGTCAATTTTTGCTATTTCTCGTACATTTCTTGCAATTTAGGTAAGATTTTATGTGGAGTTTCTCAAAAATACTATCTCGAATTCCCAGAAAAGAAAGGAAGTTTCCGAAATTTATTATCGCCAAAATTTGATAAATATCTAAAAAAACTAATTGAAGTCATCCGAATTCAGGGTATAATCTAAGCCTCATTTAGAACTGACCGAATCCCTATTATACGAAAAAAAAAAAAAAGGATTTGAAAATCCGATTTTTCTGTGCATGGTAGTGTTTGTAGTACATCCTTAGATTTGATTTTTAAGTAATTCGTGTCTTTTTGGACGCCAATTTTTCTCTCTTTTCTCCCTCTATCAACTTTTGAAATGTATTTTTGCATTGCCCATAATCAAGTTTTAGAACTGACCATTTTTTTTAGAACTGCCCTTTTGGTCAGAGCTGCCCGTTAGATTATACCCTGTCCGAATTAGAAATTCAAATTAAATTTGAAAACACTTCAAATAAAAAATTATTTTGAAGTGTAGATAATGAATGAGTTTTTTGGAAAAGTCAAATTAAGATTGTAGATCAAATGAAATTTTCACCGTAATTGCTTACTTAAACCCTGCATTCCGTATTACGAACAGTTATTCAGAAACATGGAAAATTACTCCCTTTATCTACAATTATTTCTACTTCAAATCCAACAATGAAATCTTACATTAGAAAGTTGTATGGCCTATAAGAACACTTAACACAGCCCTGATTAACAAGAAAATGGAGCATGCGCATCATTTTAGCGCGCACGCACAAGCACGTTTATTTCATTCAGAATTTTGTATACAAACAACCAACAAAATTTTAATTTATTGTAATAAATAAAAATCTAGAAAAAAAACACATTCTCAAAATCTTCCTTAGTTGTTAATTTTTTAAAAGTCTGTACATCAATTTCTCGATTCAAAAATAAATCTTCTTTTGACTTGGAAGTCCAATCGGCGCGAGCATCCAAATCTCATAAAATAAATTATTTAAAATTATTCTAACATGCCTATGAACCTAGTTATTTTTCCGACAAAATGAGTTTGAAGAAAAAAGGGATTATTCCAAACTTTTGAATAAGCGAATGATCTGTTAAATAAATTTTTGTAATATTATTATTATTATTATATGCATGTATGAATCTGCAAGTGTACACGGATAAGTTTATTAATATCAAGTTCAAAATGGTTGGATTTCTCACATACAGTTAATAAATACAGTGGCGTACCAAGCTTTTTCGGAATTTTTTAATTGTGCAGAATTTCATTTAAAAGTTATTATAGACTGAAATAGTCCAATTCTAAATATGTATCTGTTTCAAAATGTTAATTCTGGATGTTTAAAATTTTCCAAAAATAAATAATTTTATAAATAAATCAAAATCAAAGAATTAAAGAACTTTGAAAGTGCAATTATTTTCAGATGCAAATTTTGCAAGTGGGACAATTTCCATTGTAAGTAATTGAAATTTAATCATTTTTAAATGAAAATGTTGAAATAGAAAACTCAAAAAATAAATGTTTGAATTGATAAAGCGTTTCAAATTGTAGAATATTTTCAGCTCTAAGTTTGCAAATGCATATTTTTAAATTTAAATATAATAGTTTTTAATTAAAAGCTTCAAAATTTGGAATAATTCTAATCTTGCTTCATAATTGTATATTTTCAATTAACAGTGCAGTATTGCTAGTTAAGAAGAAATCATACGATTGGGAAAAAAACGAGATATAAATTCAACAATAAAATATGAACAGGGATTTGTAAAAAGATCGATTGAAAATGAGTTAGCACTATGTCAACATTAAATTAATAATTGTTTATTATTTTGCACTGCTTATTATAATTATGTAAACATTGTAAAGTCTCGTCAATTTATAACTATATTTACAGGTTTCTTGAGTCGGATACAATTACCCGCTAAAGGGGTTTTAAATGCGCTTTTATTATATCCATAAAGATATGTGCAAAGCTTTGCAAAAAAAGATATTTCTGCACGTTTGATACCAGTCGATACACTGAATCTTGAATAATGAATGAGTTCAAAGTTGAACCAAAAAACAATTTTTCAGAATTGGAACGGAAAATTTCTTGATAGTTTGCGATTGTACCCTTGTCAAATGATAATTGACATTTTTTCTCTCATTTTTCATTTTTCCGATAGACCTAAGATTTTGTGCACAAAAATGAAATGTTATGTAAATATTACATATACTTTAATTTGCTCATAACAAAAAGCGCTTGTATTTACGAGTGGTACTACTGAAGTATATAAATAAATGAAAAAAGAAAATAGCCAATTTGAATTTGCAATCTACATGACCAATGAATGTTTCCTACGCATTTATGAAGCATCGTCGATTAAAAATAGTAAAGTTTTCTTGGAATATTTTTTGGGGAATTCAATCTTTATCATTTAAAATAATAGTTACAATAGGTACTTATAATAGTTTTACACTAGTGAAAATATTCCAAGTTTAAAAAAAATACCTTTCTTAAAATTCCAAATAGAACAAATAATTTATTTTGGTTGTTTCTCATCAACTTGCAATAAATAATCAATTATCTGTAACTTTATTATTAAAAGAATTAGAAGTTTGGATACCAACAATGCAACATCTCAAAACTACTTTTTTTGAAAACTATAAAAATTTATTATATACAAAATCTTACACATTTGAGCAAGACAAAATAAATCCTACATAAAATTCACATGGAACTGTGAAGAAGCCAAATAACTGGAATGATCTTTTCGTCTTGAATCAAATAAGAAATGATCACAGCAACATATTTCCAATTCAAAACGCAGAAAACATATGGCCAAAAAAAGGTATCTCAAATCAAGAATATTATCAGCAACAATCACAGATGATTTTCAAATTTTCTCACTCATTCAAAAGATGCTGACCACTTGTTATTTTCATTTTCAATACAAATATTGTAACGAACAATTAGATGCATTTTACGAAAAATGAAGTTACTGCTCCAATACTATTACATCAGTAGTACGACTCCTATCATTTTTATCGTCTCGTTTCCCTATCGTGCAAATGGAATAAAAGAATTAAAGAATGCTAGATACCAAGTAAATGTTAAATGTATATATGCATGCTTAATGGCATTTACATTCAAAACGTCATATCTTAAAACAGTTAAAACGTGAGATACTCTAGAAAATTAGTTTCAGTTTTCAATCAGGACACACAAATTTTCAGTTTTGTCTTTTTGTCGTCTAGCCTACTTAAATTAATGAAACCTCTAATCATTTCAATGTTTCAAGAAGCAGGAACACGTGCAAGAAATTTTCGCATCCTTGAATTCTATTCTCAATTAAAACATTAAATCAAAAGAAGTGTAGATTTTGTAAACGTTACATCCGAAATATTTGTGAAGGTGGCATCAAGCATTCTTTTTTTTCAACAAACAACTATGAGAGACTCTAACACGAAATGAGACAGTCAGCAACTGATTCTCCTTGAAACTCAGCAAATTCTAATGGTGACACATTTACGACGCTAATAATGCACTCTACACTTTTTCAGTAACACATTCGCAGCACACTTGAGTTCCCAATAAAAACCAAAACATTTTATTTTATACCTTTTTTATAATGAAAAAAAAACAATAGTTTTGGGGGAAGAAAATATTTTGATTTTGATTAGGAACCATTCTTAACCATTCTAGCTTTAACGAATTAGCTAGTGAAGCATTCGCCAAGGAAAGAGAGAAAAGCTATGTGGACGTACAAAACAATTTCTAGACACACCGTTTTTTTTTTGTCGAATACCGCCCGGCAGATGTATTATCACATTTTCAACAAAAGATTATTATTAAATATCTTGTTTAATATTTGCACAGCCAGTATCTAAGTCATGCTGTGACGCTTTACTTGACTTTTCATGTCTCGAAATTCCGCCAGATATTTTACACTACTCTTCCGGATTATGTACAATGCATACATTTACCTTTTGTTTGTGATTATGTTGCGGATAAGAATCGTGCTGTTTTAAATTTATCCTTTCGCTTTGGTATTTACAAAAGTTGTACTTGGAAGCTGATAACGAAGAATCAAAAATACTAAACTTAATGCTTCTTTTTAGGACCAGATTATTCACTAATTTGAACAATTTCTCGGACAATTTCTACGTTTGAGCAACCAGCCGATTTTTTTTACAGTGCGTAGAGTATATAATACAAATAAAATAGTTGATTTGTAGGATGGACGAAATATATATTTTCGGTTCTAATAGCACTTTCAATTTTATTTGTAGAAAAATAAGTTCCAGGCGTCACCCAAATTTAAACTTTTTAGTGTACAAAAATTTGAATCTTCACAAAAGAAATCATTCAACATGAGACATTTCTAGAGTTTCCAATTTTTAGGTTCCGTTTTTGCCCCAAAACGATTTTAGAATAGAAAAATTTGTCTCAGCTTTCCAAATTGAACTTATAAAAGTTAGAATTTGAGTGGACCTCCAAGCATTAAGGATCTTTTGATACCAGATGAGATTAGAAATGCAATTAGAACTCGAGAAAAAAATAGACTTCGGCCATCTTAGTTCGATCGAGAAATATTCTGCACAAGAAAACAAAAAGCGTAACTATTGGGTAGCAGTTTTCTACCCAAAATTATAGAACGGATCCGAAATACATTTACGTCATTTTTTCATTTATCTTCAATTATCAAGATACTAAATCCTCAAAAATAGAAGTACCATTCAGAAGGCTCACGAATGCGAAGCCACGTCAGAATTATTTTTTCGACTACACATTTCTTGTCTTTATCAGATTCTCCCAGCATCCAAGACCTAAGTTTCACATAAGGAAATATAAGAGCATAAAATTACAAGCTTCAGTTTAGTCCACAAAGTAGTACAAATTATCAGACTTTGTCGGAATAACTATTATTCCTACAGCAAAACTGGCTAAATGTTACAGAGCTCTATGTAGAGGCAGTGCTGTCACAGCCAGTATTGCTATACGAATACTAAAAACACTACTTCGCGTTATTTCTTTTCTTCACGGAAACTAGAATAAAAAGAAAATTAGTCCGAGGGAGGTTGTCCCCACCTCGATTTTGTCCTTGGAGGCTTGGAAGGCGACTCAGTTTCGCTGAGTTTTCGCTTAACACTTAACACAACACCACTTTTGGGTAGAAATTTCGAAGGAAGCGCAGTCTTGGAAGGACTTTCAGGAGTCGTCGGCTGGGACAAGAAACTCGGGACCTCGTCATCCTCGAGGCCAGGAGGTCGGGGTTGATTGGAAGCGAGACTCGTTTTGAACGAATCATTGATTTGCGGTGTATAGTTTATGTTATTATCTACAGAGTCTGAACTCGAGGGACTCGTCGAATCTGCGGAAGTCGCTGGAGGAGGTGGAGGTAGAGGCGGAGGAACTGCCGGAGTCGGGGGCGGCAAAATCGTGGAAAAAAGTGCAGGAGGCAAGGCCACGGGATTTGGTGGAAGTGGCTCTGTGGCCAATTGCTCAGCTGCCTTTTTTATCAGATCTAGTTCACTCATCGAGCTGAGAGTGCTACTTTTGGTTTCCTTCACTTTTACAGGTTCCCCGTCTGAGTTCTTCTCGTTAAATCTTGCCGAGGTTGCACCTTTTCCGAAAGGAGAGTATTTTTCAGATTTCTGTCCCCTGGTGTTCACAGAGGTCAGGAAAGATGCTCCAGGTTTCGAGGGAAGGTAGGGATCCACTTTAGTTGTTTCCTGACGTTTTACGTTTGCGAGAATTTCTTGAAGATTGGCTGGAATTGTGATGTCGGAAACTTTGTCGAGAATCGGTTGAGAGAATTTCGTGAGACCTTGAGGTGGTGGAGTGAAAGATCGAGCGTCCGAGGGGCTGTAAGCGTCGTCTCCTTCATTTGTCTCTGGATCAAGTCCCAGGCCCTGGAAATTATCATTGTTGATTAAAATTGTTAACTGATTCAAGGATTGAAAAAGTGGAAGGTATTCGACAGTGTCTTTGGTCTAGGCAAATGATAATGTAAGTTGGCGGTAGAGAGATTATTTTATTCTAGAACAATTTTGTGACTGCGAAATTTGAGATTTTCATGTGGTAGTAGATTATGTAAAAAATTGAAAATACTAATGTATGTATTAACCGAAAAGAGAATAATAACATTCAATACAAATTGTGCTTCAGTTAATGACAATTATTTTATAGTTGTTCGTATTTCTAATTGTGGCCCACTATAGATTTCAGTATCTAATGTCTCGGGGTCTCCCTTACTTGAAGATGTGTAAAACTGTATATTTTCAACGTCTATTTATTGTGTTTCGAATAAATTATTACAAAATATTATCACATTTGGAGTTAAAACGCGCTTTCATATCACAGACTAGATTCTCACATACATCTTAAAATGTAGTCTTTTTCTCGAAGGAATCACATAAATCGCAAATTAGATCTAATTTCTGCTGAAATGAACCAAACTTGTCTGAGTGAATGTTTTTAAACTCTCCCAATTAGCGAAAAAAAAATTCGTAACTGAACCAAATTTAAAGAATCTGGTTTAGAAAAGATTTAAAATTGTAATCTTTTTTCTTTATTGATCTTTACCCTGGTAATGTATATAATTACAAACAAATAGTTCACTTCTGATCGCTAATTTCGCATCGAAACTTTGAAAACCTCGAATCCCTGGAATCTTGCGATTTGATATCAACCACCACTCATAACCTGAACAGCTCGAGGAAAGGGAATAGGATTAAACAACATTTTATTGACACCAGGACGACAAAGAAACTGCCTGTCGAAGGGGTTGTGAAAAGCCCTTGATAAAAATCTCACCGGTAGAGTATTCGTCCCATCCCCGAGGAACGAGGAGCTGATGCTCTGAATTTGTTGCTTCTGCTCTTCAATCTGCCTGTTAAGCTCGTCCATCTTCCTCTGAAGTTCACTATTCGCGTTCTTACTCTCCGCCATAACTGGGTTATCCTGAGACTTCAAACTATCATCCCCATCCTCATCCATTTCCCCAGGACTGTAGGGTTCATCATCATCCTCCTCATCCTGGGTTTTCGAAAGCGTCGTTGTCAGATCAATCTTCGAAGACAATTCCGGGACAATTTTCGATATCGTCGCGCTGTCAATAACCGTCCTCAACATTCCGATTTGCGCCTTATTTAAACTCTCAAGTGTCTGTTGGGTTACAACTTTTTCCGGCAGGGACTCAGCAATTCCCTTATGAAGAGATCTTGGCGACGATGGAGGAGTAGTGTTTTTTTCTTTGGAAGGAAGAATGGGTGGAGGAGTATAACTGCGATCCGGATCCTTCTTGACGATTTTCGCTGGCACGACGGGAACAGAAACTTGTGCTGGTCGTTTCCTTTTGTTCCGAACAATAATTCCCAGAAGCAGAGGCGGTCTGTGCTCCTCGAATCCGGGCCCATCCAGCGGCAAAAGGACATTCGGTACTTGACTGAGATTCGAAAAAGGCATTATATAAAAGTCCTTAATATTCTTCGAGACATTCCCCACAACTCCCAAGCGACTTCGACTATTCAAGTAACTATAAAGAGTGATGTAGGGAATTTTTTCCTCATCATTCGCGGCTGTTAACCTGATGACGAGAATTTCCTTCGTCCCATTCTTCTTCATCTTCGAAATGTAATCCCAAACCGTCTCGTGGCCAATTCTTCCGACGACATCCACCGTGTCTGGTAAATCCTCAGTCAGATCCCTAGCTTGTCCGCTAACTTCTTGGGCAGTGATAAAGAATTTTGCGACATCAGGCATGCTCACGAATCCTCGCCAAACTGTTTGACGAGGGCCTCTTGGTATATCTTTCTCTGCTTCTAGATCCCTTTCTCTTTCGAGATCTTCATTAATATCTGGCGTTTTGATATTAACTGTAGAACTGGGTTCCCTGTCAGATAAATCGGAATCGTTGCCGTCGAAAGTATTCGTCGTTGTTTCATCATCAATGTGCCGCCACAAACGATCTTCGATCGATTTTTCAAGAGGAGGAGGCGTCGGATCTTTCTTCTTTTCTAGGCCCTTCTTCTTCTCCTCATCCTTCTTCTCCTTTTCTTTATAATCCTTACGACTCTTGCGGTTTTTACTCTTGCTTCTTTTGTGTTTTTTGTCTTTATCTTTTTCTCGATCTCTTCCTTTATCTTTCTCTTTCTCCCGATCCTTTTCTTTTTTACCATCCTTATTCCTACTTGATTTTCTATCCTTGCTCCTTTCTCTCGTTTTACTATGATCCATGTCTCTGCTGTGCCGATGCCTGCTTTTACTTCTCTCCCGCTTCTTCGTCTTATCATCTTCTTGCGATCTGATATCCTTATCTTTCTCCTTCTTCTTCTCTAATTTCAACTTCTTTACCTCTTCTTTCGAATCTTTCTCCTTCTCGTCCTTAGTTCTTGAGTCGATATTATTTCCACTATTCAGAGCAGTCACTATATCCTGAACTGACGTTTTAGGATCAACCGGATCACTCCTATCGTTCTCAATAACCTGTTCTCCCTTGTGAGTCTTTACGACTACCGATTTTGCCTGAGCCATCAGATCCAATTCGTTTTTCTTTATCATCTCAAGTTGATGCTTCGTCTCCTTCTCTCTCCATTCCGCTAGTTCTTGACTAGCCATCTCCTCAGGACTTAATCTCACAACAGCGTCTGGTGTAAGAGATCTGTCGGCTATTTTCTGAAACAAAGTCAAGTTCTTAGTGTCCTTAATATTGAAAACGAGACTCCTATACTTCGATTTGTATCTGGCGCCCGTGTCCTTGAAGTATTTGTACAACTCTAATTCGATGTTGAAAGCCAAGTCTGAAATTTCTTCCTGGGTCAATTTTAAGTCGCTAGTCGCCCTAATTCTCGTCGTCAATGAATCCGCCATCGTCTTCCTTACATTTATTCTTATGGGCTCAGTCTCTGACTTTCTTGGTAATGGAGATTTCAGCTGTTGCTGCTTCGCAGTCGGAGTTTTTGGTTCTTGTTTCTTCACCAGCTTGATTGTTGGAGTTTGAACTTTTTGAGATGGCACTGTCTTTATTGTTGTCTGCTTTAACACCGGCGTTTTCGGAGATGGGGGTACTTTGACTTTAAGTGGTGGTCGAGAGTTTTGCGCTGCGGGAACAAGGATTGTTTTCTTTGTACTTGCTGCTAAGACGGTTTGCTTTGAACCCGCTACTTTTTCGAAAACCATCTTGGGATGCAGCTGTAGTTTTTCTTGTGGCGAGAGTTTAACCTATAAAATACGAATTTCAATGTTTAATAAATAGCTATGTTTGAAAAGAATCAAGTTTTTTGCAAACGTTAGAAGCCGTCACAGGACTTATGTTGAACTTGGATAAAATTAACTTCATTTCTAAATAATAAATAAGGAAATTGATTACCTGTTTGCCCGATTCCAAACTCTGAATAGCCGTGACAGTTTTTCCGCCAATTTTGAAGGTGTTGAAATTATTAGGCCTCACGACTTCAAAGGTTGGATGTTCTTTCAGCCAGCTTTTCAGATTCGATGTCATTGGAGCTTCAGCACCTAAATAACGAAGACATATTTCATGTAACGAGATCGGAGGTAAGAATTTGAACTTTTGCACAGCGCATACCCGACGGATGATATTAAATCCCCGGTGAAGTTTTTATTTCCCAGTCAGAGAATCATATTCCTTTTTGAAATTTCCATGCTTTAACTCTAGAATTTGAAATCTTAGAGGAAATTCCCTGTTGCATGTTAGAATGACAATTCTTGGCGGAAATTCCTTGTTTCTAATCAGTTCTACAATTATTTCCCAAAATTCTTTGTTTAAAGTCAAAATAACCATAATTCTTCTAGAAAATTGTTTATTCAGAATTTTGGATATCTATTCCGAAATCTCACGTTCCACATTATAATCAGATCGACACCCTGCTTACTGAAGCATTAAAAAAAATTCTCACCTGTGTAAACTTTGCCTGTTTTTCTTTCAAAAACCATCACTCTGCCCTCTGGTTTCCCTTTAGAAGTTTCTTTCGGTGTCTTAGGGTGTGGAACCGGAACTGGTTTATCCTTGGGCCAAGTTTCTTGTGCGTGTGCTAAGATACAAGTATCAGAACAATAAATGCTTGAATTCCTTGCTTCTTTCTTACAAACAACACAATGCGTTATTCCAGAACCTTGGGCTGCATTTTTTTCCGTGACGGATATCCCGTCTGAGATTGTAGTATTCCTACTAGGAGAAGCCACGGTCGATTTACCATCCAAAGTTTGAAAGAGAGCTTCAGTTGATTTGCGCTTTGAAGTTAATGGTGAAGCATGTTTTCCTTTTGTTTCTTCAGCTTTCTTTTTTGTGCAGTTGGGACATACCCACTCTATGCCCTGTTCTTCCATTTGTTGTCCTGAAAAATGAATATTCATTAATATTAAAACATGAATAGGAATTTATTATAGTCAAATTTGGATTCTCGATATATCAGTAAATTGATTGTAAAAACTAACCCATCGCTTTGCTGACGTGAACACATTTTCCATGGAACCAATCTTCACAAACGTCGCAACAAATCATAAATCGATTATTATGCGGCCTTTTGCAAATACACCATAATCGATCAGGATCATCCTCAGAATCGGAATTATCACCTTCGTCTTCAAACTCGTCGTCGTCCGCTTCCGACTCCATTTCTTCCCTTTGGATTAATTCTTCCGAAGTAGGCTTGCTGTAAAATGCAATTTAAATATTTGATCTTCATTCAAATTCGGCGAAACCTAGACAAACAGTATAAATGGTGAAAATTAAAGTTTCCAATAATGAGAAACATGTATGTTTACAGAAAATTGGTATATTCTCACCTCGAAGCAAACAATTATAAATCGGATTCTAAATATACCCACTGGATCAACCGATGAATTTTATACTCAAACTTCATGGGTTTTCAAAATCGGCTTCGAGTTTGAATAGCGAATAAAAATATAATTTTGAATTTTTTTGCAAAAATAGAAATTGGATTAATGAATTTGCTTCATCCAAAAAATTATTCTGTATCGAGAAAATTGAGATTGAAGATCGCGATAGCACAGAATAACAGAGCTGAACAAATGAAAAGTTCCTGGAAAGAAAATTCCCGAAGTAGGAAATATTATTGCAAAAAAAAAACCTGAGAATAGAAAATAGCCTGAATATAAAAAATCCAGGACTAGGAAATTCCTGAATAATGAAATTCCCGAGGTTAACAATTTTACCAAATGTTCAAATTTCCAGAATAGGTAATTGCAATATCATAAAATATCCGATACTGTAAAATTTCTGAATTTAAACAATTGAGAAAATTAATTTCCAATATACATTATTTTTATGATAGGAACACAATAATGAAATATTCCGATCGAAGTAAACATAACATTATTGTAGTTTTCATGAATGAATGATATTGATTGAAAAACCAATTTTTAAATATGTTTCAATTTCGAAACTAGATAGTTTCGGTTGCATTGTAAATCCTCTATTTTCTTTTTCGGGAATTGAATAATTTTATAGTATTATAAACTGCAGGGAATTTCCAATTAAAAATTTTTATATTATCGGTAATTTTTTATTTTGAATATCTTCTTATTCGGGTATTTCGCAGCATCGATAATTTTTCTTTCGTAAATTTTTAAATCGTCCCATGATAAACATTCATTTCTGAAAAACACAAACACTAAAAAAATTCGAGAAAACTTGTTTCAATGAATAATAATTTTAAAAAACATCGAAGCTGAGAGGTTGGAGAATTTATCACTAGGTAAAAATTCCAACTCAAACTTTGGTAATTTGTATACAATACGTCCATTTTCGCCAACCCTCATTCGTAATTTTGTGTTTTTAAGTTCTTTGATTGAAATTGCATGCTCGCATTGATGAGTTCTAAATCTCATGTGTTAATTTTTCTAATTTTAACGAATTTTAATTTGAATCACAATGGGCTTTCAGATTTTGTAGTTTTCAAACTTTAAAAATTTGTAATTCCAAGAAAATTTGAATCCTTCTCAAATTATCAGTTTGAATAATTATTTGATAAGGGCCTTTGCATTTAAATAGTTTCAAATAGAATTTCCTTCAATTTTCCGTTGTATAAAAATTGAAAATTTTCAGTTTTTAAATTTCTACATAGTTAACTGTAAATTCATCTTTAAAAGAATTGAGAAAATTATTATAATGTGCATTGCAGCTTCCAACCGAAAAATGAAAAGAGGGGAGAAAAAAGACAAAATTCTCAAATTATAGATTTGATGCCTTCACGATGATTCATTATGATGAAGTAATGTATTTCGGGTTTCGATCGTGTACAAAAAACTACTAAATTTGTCGACGTTTCGCGAACGTTACAGCTC
>WSXT02000030.1:2249687-2261391 GCA_011762715.2 Neuroterus valhalla
GCTCTGGAAACAGCAACTTCTGGCTCGCTTCACACGCTCGAAAACCCGTGGTTTTCATGCATGTGTTGAAGAAAATTTATTATTAGACTCTTCGAACTAAAACAGAGGATTTATGTAATAATCCTACTTTCGTGGAGAATAATTTTTTTGTTTTTTTTTAAAACAATTAATACTTCGATTATGTGAGAGCTTTCAATTCATAAAAATACATCAGAAAAAAAGTTTTACATTCAAGGGATCAAAAGAAGTAAAAAAAAGTTCTAAAACAGTATATGATTTCTTTGTTTTTTGAATTAATTTTCTTCAGCTTATATACCTAAAAAGTACATTCCGAACCATTTAAACATTAAAATTTTTCAATTCGATTTATTCATTTTTCTTTCTTAATATCTTTCAAAATCTATCAATAAAAAGTGCTGGAAAGTTTGAAACACAAAAATGACCAAAAAACTTCCCTGGAACCAATTTCGGATAAGAATTTATTTCGAAATCTGTATCCGAAGCAATTCGTGAGTATTGTTAATTTCGTTTGATCCAAATCGTTTAGGAATTAATCTGTTTCAATTCGGACTTCCAATCAAAATCAATTGAAACCGTATTTTCAATACAAATCAATCCAAACTCTGATTGATTTAAACAAAATTTCAAGTCAGATAAAATATGAGTATGGATTGATAACACAGGTCTTCAAATAATGGGGTTTTATTTGTTTTTGGAAAACTAGACGTCTTTTCCGGAGTAATTTTTTCCGTAGAATCCGAATCCAAGCTCAGAATATGTTCATTTGTCACCATTTTGAGATATTTGATCTTATACTTCCGGAAAATGGGGGTTTACGCTACTTTTGAGGTTATGTACGAGGCGCGTGAAATCTTTGTGGTCTTGTTTCAAAACGTCATCATTCAGTACTACTCTTCCTCTTCAAAATAAGTTATTGAACAGTCACTAGTGATTTTTTTTTACAAAGATACAGCCATTTCCAGTTTTGAAATTCATCTGAACAACCGTATGAGCATTCACTTTGACTCTTCGGAGCATAAAATTTTGCACTCTGAAAATTCTTTTAGAAGTTTGTGCCTGGAGGTTTTGATGATCCCTGAATAAGAAAATTTACTGTTATAAAATTGACATATTTATTACCAAGATAGCTTTTATGGATCGAAATGCTTCGATTTTGTCAATTTTAATCCGCCATCTTGGTAAGTAAAATGTCAATGTTCTAACTGTAAATTCTTATTCAGAGACCATCAAGTCCTTCAGGTAGAAGTTTCTAAGACAAATTTCCGAGAACAAAATAGTATGCTCCAAAGAGTCAAAGTGAATGCTCATACGGTTGTTCAGATGAATGTCGAAACTGGAAATGGCTGTATCTTCGTGAAAAAAAATCGCTGGTGACTGATCGATAACTTATTTTGAAGAAGAAAAGTAGTACTAAATGATGACGTTTTGGAACAAGACCAAAAAAATTGCTCGCTCCATACATAACCTCGAATGTAGCAAAAAATCCCATTTTTTGAGTATATAACCTCAAATATCTTAAAATCCTGACGCGATGGTCATATCCTGAGCTCGGGTTCGGATTCTACGGAAAAAATTACTCCGTTAAAGACCTTTCGTTTTCCAACAACAAATACAACCCCATTATTTGCAGCCCTGTGATAATCGTTTCAGATCAATCCGAGCTTGTTGAATTCAGTCGGACTTATTCGGGTTCGAAGTTCGAATTGAGTCCGATTATTTTTCATGTGATGTGGACCAAACGAGAGTAAAGCCTTTTTTTGGACCTTTTCGGATTGCTTCGAATAGAAATTTTGTTATAATTTGGAATTAATTCCTGCCCGGAACTTTCGCCAGGGTTGCTAGAAAAAAGGCACTTCCGGGCAATAGTCCATAGGTATTCATCTAATACAAAGTTTTTAATAATAAATAAAAGTCCTCCTTCAATCCCTTTTTCAACTGAAATTGAAAGTAATCACCCGCTAAGATCCTTGTCAATTCAAAAATCTTGACTTTTAATATCTTACATGTGTCCGTAAACCTAACAAGTATTGTAATCGAGACTGGCGGCCCTCGGATAATCTAATACCCGTCCACCCCACCCCCACGTTCACGGTGTCATTTGCACAGTACTAATGTTGACCTGTGTGTTGCAGCAACCGAAACCCGGTGAGCCGCTGTACGCGCAAGTTAACTTGGAGAAGAAAAAGAAACGGCAGTATGAGCTGGGGGTGGGCCAGGGCCAAGTTCAGGGCCCGGTCGGAGCTGTGCAGGGTGTCGGTGGCACTGGCTCGCAATGGATCGGGGATGGTGTGGGTGTAGGCGTCGTGAGCGTTCAGGAAACTCCTGCTGCCACCGTTAACGTCCCCCCGAATTCAACAGCCGTGTCAGCAGGTGACTCCTGGGTATAACACGCCCTCGAAACCGAACCATCGCTGAGTCTCGCTAAGTGATTTATGATAACTCATAAGAAAAGCGCCCATGCTATTCGTTCCTCTCGAGTTTGGAAAGCGATTGGAACCCTCTTCTCCTCACGGCATCAACAAACTTCGACTGATTCTGATTGTGAGATTTAAAAAATCTCACCAACCTGCAGAGAAGAAGATTTGTCAAGTATGATGCTGCTTCATTCCAGAAAAATGCGATAATTTTTTTTAGAGCGACTCGTCCGACCACATCCGCAGCTGTAGTCGCACAGATGGCTCTGAACTTTACAGCACAATTCTAAATTAATATTTAACGAAATAGTAGTGCTACAGAATTTTTATCGTTTCGCACTCCAAGTGCGAAGAGAGGAGAGAAACTACGCATCGGCGGATTATAAATATTATATATACAAATATATAAACACGGAAATACACGAGTAGATATAGTCTATTGCTATATTATATATAAAGTATAAATATATATATAAAATTATATATATGCATATGTTATATTGTATAAACTTTTGAGGCTGTGGGTGTGGCAGAGGATATTGATCCCTCGGAGCATCACTCTTACGGCACTACGCTCTTTGTAGCATTCAAATAAGGCTGGACGCCCGAAACTCAGTGCAGATGTCGCCACTCTTTTCGGCTTCGTAGGGCGGACGGTTTCTAGAAATCTGTATTGTTTATGGCGGTCAGCTATTGACTAAACTTAGCACATGCGTGGAAGAATATAATCTAGCGCGCATGCCTGAAATGTCAGTAAATGTAATTGTTAGCAAATGTCAGATAAACGCTACATATGATGGAAAATGATCAAAAACGTGCGCTTTATGGAACCGCAAGGAGTAGCAACATCTGCTCAGAGTTCAGGCTCTGTGAGGCGCACCTTTTCTATGATTTTGTATTCTTCCATCAGCTATTAGCTAAACTAATTACATGCGTGGGAAAATAGCATCTACTGCGCATGCCTTGAAAGTCAGTGAATAGCTAAACGCCATGAATAATAGAAAATGCTAGAAAACGTGCGCTCTACGGCGTCCAAAGGAGTGGCGACATCTGCTTTTTGGTGCCCAGCTGAATAGAACTTTCCATTTAAGATAAGAATACTGCATAAGCGCGGAAAATATATAGCACTTCCGGGAGTTTCGAGCAATTTCCACGTACGAATACATTGGAGTTGTAAATATTTGTCGAAGAAGAAAATATATAGAGTAATTATAAATTGGAAAACCTTTTATAGAAACAATTATTCAAGTGTCAAGATAAAATTGTTTATAATAATTTAACGTTTATAATTTATGAGGGCCCACTTTGTGATTATTATTTAGAAACATTGTTGAAAATTACGTGAATTGCAAAGAATTCAATTCGTGGATGAGGTTACAAGTGCGACGCATATAACGTCACACTTGTATCGCTTTTTCCAGTCCTAGATATTTCCGAAATAATTTTTCAGTAAATGAGCATGTTTTTGATCTTTCCGAAATCTTTTGAATTAGAATGTAGGCAAGAAGACTAGAGACAGGAGAGGTAACTCCGTATACTTTCCATTGTAAGTGGATGAGTTCAAATACGTCGGCACTCTCGTACTGTTACACCAACACACGCATTGACGTGCGCAGAAGGCCGAAAATCGTTCTTTGCGCTATGTACAAAGCGCATAGAACCAGCCTCTCTGGAGACGTTTTTGGCCTCACCCCCACCACAGCTGTTACCTCTCCTGTCTCTAGTCTTCTTGAATGTAGGTTTGCTATGTAGATATTCTTATACAAGTTGCTCGAAAGAATTAAATCCTTGGTTCATGGCGCCAATAGAACTCCCGCTCACGAAGACTATAAGAAGGAGTGTCAACGAAATGCGCCGGCGGTCCCGAAAAATGTACCGCAATTTCGTCAAGGTTTTCGGCCGTGCGGTGGCGCCGCGGTCGGTAGTGTCCGGTTATGTCATGTTCCTTTGCCGCAAGGAGAGGGGCGGCGGCCATCTTGGTTGAGACACTATGACGAAATTGCCGTACAATCCTTATACATTACGTTGACACTTCTTCTTATAGTCTTCATGCTTCCGCTCCTAAATGGAAAGGTCTATTAGCAAAGAATTCTTCGCATAACTAAATAAAGTGTGAGTGGTTTTCTTTTTTGTTGATACTTGCTTCGTCTGTTTCGAGAAGTTTGTAATCTTGAAGAATACACACTAGCGAATCGCAGTGATGCTGAGAAAATTGTTCAAAGAGAAACTAAAAAAAGTCACTGTCCACTAGCTTAATTAAGGCTATGTTATACTCGATTTCTAGTTACCCATCATTTCCTTCGCAAGATCGTTCAGTAGAAATAGACTGGACACCCAAAGTCAAAGCAGATGTCGCCACTACTTTTGGCTCTCAAGGGCGCATGCTTCGATTTTTTATTGTTCATGGAGATCAGAATAGCTTCTTACTATGAACAATAACAAATGCCTGAAAAGTGCGTCCTTGTGACCCAGAAGGAGTAGCAACATCTGTTCCAAATTTTGGGTGTCCTTCCTAATTGAGATTTTGAGATGAAAATTTCGAAAATTAAATGGAGGTAGGAATCCAGTAAGTATTACATGGCCTTCACGCGAATACGTAAACTTGATGTAATGATGATAATAAGATTAATAATGAGGAGATAATGATATCACGAGAAGAGTGATAATGTTTATCGTTGGGATTGAGAAGCTATTTCAGAGATTATACCCTTGTTCTATTTCATTATTAATATTATTATGATAGTTGAATGTCTAGAGGGATCCTATCCAAGAAAGAATGTATTCGATGGAAGTAACTTAATATATCGTCGCACCTAGCACGTAGTTCTCGTTTTGCGGTTTGCCAATCTCAACAAAACATTAGGTTTTATATAATTAAATTATATTATATCCTTTATTCCGAAATTAAGGAAAATAATAATTTTATTCCCACGAGTTTAAAGGAATTTAGGTTCCAAAAAATGAGTTCAAATAAAAAGTGTTCTCAATTTACTCTTTAATGTATAAATTTTTTGAGAGAATATTCTGAGAAATTTATAAAAAAATGAATGTGGAGTGCGATTGGCTCTCCGTTTTAATCTGAGTAGGGTTAGCATTGCGACTCTGATATTTAAATTTCTAACAAACTAGATGACCCACCGTGTTTCAGGGCGATGTTCTCACCGAAAGTTAGGGCCATGTTATAATTACTCGATCCCTACTCTACTAAATAACGAGTTTAAAAGCTGAGATATCATATAAAAATGACACTGAGAAACGTTTTTATATACCTCAATTCCTGAAAAATCAAACAAGATTCCCCCAAAAAATCCGGAAATCCAAATTTGTTTCCAGTTGCAGAAGTTTAGAACACGAACGTTTGTTAGTGCCTTCAAACTAATTTCCAAAAGTTGTAACTCAATTCGTATGGGCATGAGTTGTTGGAAAGAAATTCGGTAAAGTAGGAATATGGAAACTATAGCATGGCCATAAGTCGCTCCATATATCGATAAGATAAGATTACGAGCCGGCGGTTCACGGCTCATGAAAATGTTATTCACGAAATTAGGTTTTCATCTTGTTCGTGCAATGGATTAGCCAGTAAATCGAAACCTTGACTCAATATAGAAACGAAATCATTTTTTTTTGGCATTGCTCAACTTGAAAAGTATCGTCGCATTCCGAAAAAAGTGAAACCGAAAACTGACCGAGTATATATAAAATGCGAAGCAAGAACTCTTCAAAATATCCCACACAAAAAACGTCCGAGCGCTTCATCGAGAATTCTCCGCCTGGCTGCCGAGAACTTCTTTCCACATCTTGCTCACCGCATGAACGCATCCAAAGTAGTAAGAGAGGAGATTAGCGAGTGACAGTTAGTTACACCGTTGCTCACGCGTTGGATACCTCTGATTTAGAATTTAGGATCTCAAGTTTGTAAAATTTGAGAAACAGTTTAGGCTCACGGAAAAAATAACCCAAGGGACGTTTTTTGGTTGAGAATTTGAATAATTATTGAGTTTTTGGGAATCGATTGTTCGAAATTTTGATATATGCTTCATTTACTCTATGCATTTTGTAAACCGCATTTATAGTTTTCTACAGAGAGTTTATTTAACACTTGTACAGTAGACGAAATGGACGCTCAAGAAAATGGCTTAAGCAGATTAAAAGTCATTCGATTAATGCGGTTTTACAAACACGCTTTTCCATTTTGATCGCACTCTCTACTTTCCCCATTGTATTATAAAATACGCGTTCTTTCCGATACATACACCATACATGTATAAATACTTCATGGAGGAAAATGTCACTTGGGTCAAAAAAATTTTGCAAGTTAAGAGAGCGTTTCGCCTCATGCTTTGTGGATTTTATTAATCAAAAATTGATTAAAACGGGAATCGATTCAATTATACAGGGTTAAAAATTCGAAGTATTATTATTTTTTTCGTTTATCATAGTGGTATCGGATTTAATTAGTAAAAGAAAAGAAAAAAACACATTGTTTATTCGATGCATACAGTTCTTAAACTAAAGATTGGTTTTGACTGGTCATGTGTTTTGTATTTTCAGAAAATTTTATTTATAAACAAATTTATTTCGACAAATTTATAATTTTTTATGCAAATTTATATATTTTTATTGAGGTGCATATTTTAATTGATGTGTAAACTTCCATTCAAATTAGGATTATCTGTATATTATGTTCGACGGAATTCTAAAGGACTGATGATATTTTTGAGGTTTACCATTCATCCGGGATTTTTTTTTTGGATGCGTCTTTCAATTCTTCGAGCTTGCTTGTTCAATTCCCCAATTTTGGTCGTTAATACGGCTGCCTGAAATTTGGGAAGGAACAACTCAAATCAAAACTGAAGAGATTCCAGAGATAAAGTGGAGTCTCGAAAGATATTGGAAGAAAGAGATGTTCTTTTTTTCTTTATTTTTCAAGAGGAAAAAGAGGGTCTTGAGATAATGCAGCTACTTTCTGTGAATTTTAAAATATATTATTACAGTTTCAGTATTCAGTGAATCTTTACACGGTGTGACAATCTCTGATTCTTATGGGGAACAAATTGTGTATTTATTATAACAGGCAGCCTAACTGTGTGCACGCTATTTTTATATTAGTTGCACAAGTAATTTTTAATCCAGAACGACTCTTTTATTAACATGTGTAAATAAATTCTCATCTTTATGTTTTCATAAAAACACGTTAGTTTAACAAGTTTCGGAAATTGGACGGAAAGTCAATTCCGAAGAAGAATACAGATCTCGACAAAAATTCAACAACAAAAAAACGGACGAAAATAAAAGAGACTTATGGCCATTAGGGCGAAGCGGAAACAAAAATCTCGATTTTACTATAATTATTGTCGGAAACTGCAGTTATATAAAATCCATATAATCTTAAACGGCTATCAAAGTTAGAGAAATGAGAAACATCATGTTTTTACTCAATTAAATTACATTTATTATTGATGACGATTTTGCCATTGATGGAAAGGGTTCTAGAGTAAAAACTTACTCCCGTAATTAAATTGAATCAAATTATATAAAATTATGATTTTTAAACATTTAGGACGGGTTTTTAATGACTTCAAAATCCATAGAGATGAATTCCCAACAAAAAAGATCATTTTTATCCACGAGAGATGAATTTTCAGAATCAATAAATTAAAAATACATTTACGAAATTGCATTTACAGCTCAATAGTTGAATCATCATAACAGGAGGAAGTAGAAGACATTCGGTTTTCTAGCAATAAAGTTATTTTAATCTAAAAGCAAGATAATTTTTTTACAATAAGAATCTTTTTTTATCATAACATATGAATTATTAACATGCGAGATTATTTTCAACAAAAAAAAGTAACTTTTTACCCAATTGATTCGATTTCCAAACCATCAGAAAGTTGCACTCTCAATAAGAAGAGACGAATTTTCAACAAAAAATAGAAAACTAATGAAAAATATAACCTTAAACGAAGAAACATGAATTCTCAGTCATAAAGTTGATATTACAATGAAGTAATTTATACAGATCAAGTGCGTTTGCAACTAGATATTTGAGTTTGCAACCAAAAATAGTTACACAATAGTTACAAAGATGAATTTTCTATCTAAAAAGTCGAATTTAAGAATCAACTACTTTGTTCACAATTCCCTGTTCTGTGCTTAGTCATTTTTATGGGGTAAAAATTTAACTATTTGGTTAAGAATTCATCTATTCGAATAAGAATTGAACTATTAGGTCAATATTTCAACTATTTCTCTTAAAAATCGATTATTCCGTTGTAAAAGAAATTTTCAATTGGAAATTCATTCTCCTTGGTTAAGAAATATCTTTCTTGTTGAAAATACGTCTTTTTATATTGAAAATTCATCTCATATGGTGAAAGAGTCATTTTTTGTGGTTAAAATTGATTTCCTTCTTCCGTAAAGATAACTTCTCTTGAAAATTCAACACTTCTAAAAAAAAATCTTCTTGACTCAGAAATTTAACTATTTGCTTGCAAATTCAATTTTGTGGTGCACATTTTCGTTTCTGGAAATTCAACTATTTGTTTGAAAATTCATATTGATTACAGAAGACTTCCGTTTAGCTGAACTCTCGTTTAGCTGAACTTCCATTTACCTTCCACGCTCGTTTAGCTGAACTCGAGCGGCTCTCTCTACCCCCAGAAGAAAGCACTTGACGTTAGCAACCAATTAGAATGACGGTAGCAACCAATTAGAAGTCACCTCTCGAAACACCCATGCGGAGGGGGACAGAGGTGGGAATTTCTCCTGAGTTCAGCTAAACGAATGTTTACGTTGCGTAGCGGTTCAGCTAAACGGAAGTCTTCTGTAATTGAAAATTCATCTTTGATGGTTGAAAATATTATTTTTCGTTGAAAATTCGACTGTGTTCTAAAAAATTCTCCTTATTGACTTGAAAAATCCTTTTTATTTATTGAAAATTCATCTTCATGAACCCTTTTCATCTATTAAGAAATTGATTAAGTTTTACAATAGAAAAAGATTGTTTATTTTTCGTCATTCTAATCTATATCGTCGATGGGCGAACGTCAGATATATATTTTTCTTCACCTGTAATTTTTTCCAGGAGAGCCGGTTACTAAAATAGAACATTTGGACCTTTTCCGAATAAGGAAAAAAAAAATTTCGCTCCGCCCTTATGGTCATGTATTACTTACCCGATTCCTACTTCACCGCCATTTTTTTCTCCCAAAAACTCACGTCTACACATGTTGAGATTTTGAGTAGAAAAGAATTGAAATTCCAAATTTTGAACTGGATATTTCAATTCACGTGGACGTGAGTTTTTGCGAAAAATGTCGGTGAAGTAGGAATTGGTTAAGTGTTACATGGCCTTTCTTCAGAAACAGTTGACAAACATATTCACAATACGTGTACACATGCATTACGAATAGAGGATAGTCTACTGTACCACATATTAACACTAATTAAATGAAGTATAAATAAGCATGGGTGTGCATCATAGATGTATTAGAGAAATTTCACCACGCATCTAGTATTAATTACTGTAAGTCGTTATAATTGATTGTGAGAGCAAGGGGGGGTTTGGAGAACTGATTTATCAAGGTTTGATAATCCAGATGTACAAGTTTGAACGCAATAGCGAACTTGAATTTAGGTGCGGTTACATTCTGATCGTGTTTTGTGATATTCTTTACTGTATAAATTAAAATTGTAATCTACGGAGGAAATGTTTTTGTGACGTCTTTTCCTTACCGGTTATACGGTTTTACGGTTTTACCGACTTCCTTTGTATAGTTTGCGTTTAGCGCTAGTTTATTAATTTTGAAGATTCGTGTACGAAAGTCCCAAACGACTTTCAATTAGCCTTACGACGAACATCAATTATTAAATATGTACAAATATTACTGAGATAGTCGTCGTCTTCGTCGTCGTCGTGTACTCGAGTATTTCATAAAGGCAGACTGAACTTTGTAATTTTAACGACCACCTTTAATGCGTGAGATTTCTTGTACTCATACTTATTACGCTACGGTTATTATAATAACAGTATGTTATGATAACAATATCGAAAAGTACGTTTCTTTCGCACGGCTCATATCGTAGAGACTTTTACACGCACCTCTATGAAACATTTTTATTCATATTATTTACCTGCGGACATGAGTCAATGGTGTCCCATGAGCTTTTCTTATGGCACTAAACTGGCCGGCCTCTCCTGTGTAATTTCCTACGGGAATGAAAACATGGGAAACTTATCATTTATTGAATTTTTGAGGACGCAGTTCTATATCGACGTAGATTTAATTTTAGAGCGAGAGTTTATTATCATTATGTTATCGACGCTGTATTATTTATATCGAAAGAGTACCACGTATATACTTATAATTATTGAAGTGAAGATCGAATAATGTAATTCAAATCCGACTGAAAACAATTAAAGATTTAACTCCGCAAAATAATGGTATTTTATTTCAATAAAGCGTAAAGAATTGGCGAATGGAAGGAAAGATTAAGTTTTAGGTCATTCAAGGGCATGTAACAGTACGTCACGTGACCAATTAGGTGGTGTATGTTCGGTGGCTTTGAAATTCCAAAAATGTAAATATCGTGTTTTTTTTAGGGATCGATTAAAATATATTAGGGAATGTCTTTTCGTCTCATCTGAGTTTTTATTTTGTTCAAGATGTGCCATTTTATCAATTTGTAATTTCAAATGTTACTGAGAACAGGGCTTTAGAGTCCGTGCTAGAATAAAATAGTTGAAATTGCATTACAAAATAAGAACTTGGATAGTCCAGACTGGCGTGCACTTATTTATTTAGGACCATTTCCCAGGATCCAACACAATATATTCATTTTTCTTATTATAAAGCTGTCGAATTTATTAATCTGTGGAAAATGGTCACGTGGTAGACTCTTACATGCCCTTAATTCAAAAGAATTTTTTTTGTGTCCTGAATTTCTGAGGATCTTAATAAATTTAGTATTTTTACAATTGTAGCCGACCTGTTCAGGTTTTAGCAAACAATTCGAAGCTTTCGAAGATAACGCATATTGAACGACAGGCATCAAATGACTCAAGTTTGAAACAATTAGTTTCTTTTATGAAATATAACTTTCAGTTCAGTACAAGAAAGTTCCGTGAAGATTTGTAATTTTTACTTTAGGGACAGGAATTTCAGTTAAGGGCACCCGGTGGTCTAGAACTTTCAAAAAATCGATTTCTTTGTTGTTGATATTTTGAAAGTACAGCCCTCTAAGGCTATGCTGTTAAATTTTTATAG
>WSXT02000030.1:2261491-2271505 GCA_011762715.2 Neuroterus valhalla
CAAATTTTACACAAA
The DNA here is from genome assembly GCA_011762715.2 of Neuroterus valhalla. NCBI lineage: Eukaryota > Metazoa > Arthropoda > Insecta > Hymenoptera > Cynipidae > Neuroterus > Neuroterus valhalla. The sequence goes on from WSXT02000030.1 coordinate 2,261,507, forward strand.
TCTAATACCTTCTCTGATGAGAATGTAAAAAGACGAATGTTCAATGCCACAACTCTGGCAATTTGGTTTATATAAAAAAAAATCCCGAGAATAAATTGTTCCACTTTTTAACTACTATAAGAAACCCCACTTACAATTTTGGAATCTTGGAAAAATAAAGTCCAAAAAAATTTTCAAAATTCAGGAAAATTAATTTTCTTGTTCTAAAAATGAATGAATTTGGTTCAAACTCATGTATTTTGTTGAAATTAAAACCATTAGTTTGGATTTCTTTTGTTCACTTGAAGATTCTGTTTGTTTGTAAATTCAACTTCTTGGTTAAAATTTAAATGAATCAACAATAAAAAATACATGAAAATTGATCATTTGAAAAATTTTCCCTCTCTCGTGAAAGAAGTCTTTTGTTTGAAAAATTATATTCCTGATTGGAACCTATCTGTTTTTTTTAATGAATTCAGTTGTTTGAATTTTTTTTCCTTGAATGATTAAATAATTAGGAAATTAATTAATTTATTGAGGAATTCCTCTCTGTGGTTAAAAAATTGTCTTTTAAGCAGGAAAATTAATTCTCTTGTTCTGAAAATGAATGAATTTGGTTCAAACTCATGTATTTTGTTGAAAATCGAACCATTAGTTTGGATTTTTTTTCTTCACTGGAAGATCTTGTTTGTTTTCAAATTCAACTTCTTCATTAAAATTTGAATAAATCAACAAAAAAAAATTCTGAGAAATTGATCATTTTCAAAATTTTCCCTCTTTCGTGAAAGAAGCCTTTTGTTTAAAAAATTAGATTCCTGATTGGAACCTATCTTTTTTGTTAATAAATCAAGTTTCCCGAAATTTTTTTCTTCCTTGGATGATTAATTCTTCAAGGAATTTTTCTCTGTGGTTAAAAATTTGTCTTTTATGCAGGAAAATTATTTCTCTTGTTCTAAAAATGAATGAATTTGGTTCAAACTCATGTATTTTGTTGAAATTCAAACCATTAGTTTGGATTCTTTTTCTTCACTGCAAGATCTTGTTTGTTTGAAAATTCAACTTTTTGGTTGAAATTTAAATAGGTGAATAAAAAAAATTCTTAGAAATTGATCATTTTCAAAATTTTCCCTATTTCGTGAAAGAAGTCTTTTGTTTCAAAAAAATATACTTGTGATTAAAACTTATCTTTCTTGTTTATAAATTCAGTTTGTTAAAATTTGTTTTTTCATTTAATGATTTATTATGTTAGTTAGGAATTTCTCTCTGCGGTTGAAAATTTATCTTTCATTTATTAAAATTGATTGATCAGAATATTTATAATTTCAGTTGGAAATTTGTCTCTTATGATGTAAAACTAATCCTATAGCTTTAAAAATTCATTCCACCGAAGGGAACTCATCCATTTTGTAGAAAATTGAACAATTTCATTGAAATTTTTGTTTTCTTGATTGAAAAATTTTTATTGAAAATTTACTTTATTGGTACGAATCTCATAAGTATGTTTAAAATAATTTTTTTTTAAAGAGATTCATCATTTCTGATGAATATCCTGCCCTTTGTTTATAAATATGTCTCTTGTGTTGAAAATTTATCTCTGTTCAACAAGTTCATATTTCTAATTAAAACTCATCTATTTTGTTGGAGATTCCATTTTTCGCAAAACTTCAGGATTTTGAAGCGTGAAAATCTTTCTATTGAATATATTCTAAGAAATTACGTTGAAATTAAATTGGATGGCACTCAGTCGGAAGGTAGCTGTATCCGTATAGCTACGGGCCGAAATTCAATTTTAAATACCTACCCTCTACAAAATACGCTTGCTATCATTGAATCAATATCCTAATCAATGATTTCTCTCCCAAAGTACAGAATTCCTCTTGGAAGCACACTGAGACGCCTTCATAAAAATAAGCAGCAATTATTAACAAATATATTTTGGACAATTTTATAAATCATTATAAGGATTATCGAATTTTGAGATTGACTGTATGTAGATTACATCCTTAATTTAAACGTAATTTCTTGTAATGTATCCAATAAAAAGGTTTTTACGCTTCGAAATCCTGAAATTCCTCAAAAAAATTGAATATCCAACATAATAGATGAGTTTCAATCAGAAAGATAAATTTTGTAAACAAAAAAATTCTTTTACAAAAGAGAGAAAGTTTTGAAAATTATAAATTTTTAAGAAAAATTAATGGATTTTAGATAATTCAAACTTCAACCAAGAAGTTGAATTTTTAAACAAACGAGATCTTTCCGTAAAGAAAAAAAAAATCCAATAAAAATTTTCGATTTTTAACAAAATACATGAGTTTCAACCAAAGTCATTCATTTTTAGAACAAAAGGCTTAATTTACTTGCATAAAAGAATAATTTTCAACCATAGGAAGGAATTCCTTACCAACAAAATAAATCATTCAAGGAAGGAAGAAATTTCAACAAACTACTTCAAATTACAACCCAAAAGAGGAATTTCCAAATAAAATGACGAATCTTCTGAAAAAACCGAGATAAATTTTCAAATTCCAACCAATAAGTTTAATTCCCAATCAAACAATATTTTTAACCAGGGAGATCAATTTTTAGAACAATAGAACTAATTTACTTATATGAAAAATTTCTAACGAAAGAGAACAATTTTCATCTAAAATGAATGATATTCTGAATAAAAACAGAGATAAATGTTTAAAACAAGAGGAATATTTTTCTATCATAATAGAGATATTTTCAAGCGAAGAGGAGGATTTCCAGCAGAAATGATGAATCTTAAAAAGAAAACTATTTTAAACATAATAATACAAATTTCATTTATTAAGGTTAATTTCCAATCAAACAACATTTTTCAATGAGAAAAATTAAAGTTCAACCAAATTGTTTGTAATTTTCAACAAAATATATGAGTTTTCATCGGTGGAATGATTTTCAAAACTGGAGGATTAATTTTCTACCATAAAAGACAAATTTTCAACCGAAGAGATGAATTTTCAACTAAAATTATGGATGATCTGATAAATAAATTTTATTAAATGAAAGACGAATTTCCCCTCTTTCGCGGAAGAATCCTTCTGTTTAAAAAATGTATATTTCTGATTGAAAATCATCTTTCTTGTTAATGAATCCAGTTATTTGACATTTTCTTTCTCCTTGAATGATTTATAATGTTGGTAAGGAATTCCTCTCTGTGTTTGAAAAGTTGTCCTTTATGCAGGGGAATTAATCCTTTGTTCTGAAACAAATGACTTTGGTTTAAACTCATGTCTTTTGTTTAAAATTAAACAACTTCTTTCTTTTCTTGATTGAAAAATCCCGTTTGATTAAAAACGTACCTTATTGGTTGAAATTTGTAAACTATGTTGAAATTTTTTTTTCTTAGAAATGTATAATTCTGAAAACTTTTCTTTGGTTAAACTTTTTGTTTTCTTTATTGAAAAATCTTGTTTTGAACATTCATTTCCAATTTTTATTTCAGAAGATTATTAATTTAGTTGAAAATCGCTCTTTTTGGTTCAAAATTTGGCACACCTTGTGTCAATTAATTCTATTGTTCTAAAAATTGATTTCCTAGGCAAAACTCTTCTTTTTTGTTGATAAATTGAAAAATTTTGTTGAACTTTCTTCTTATTGAAAATTTTCGTGGTTTTAGTTTAAAGTAGCTTGTTGAAATTTTTTTTTCCTTTAATGATTTATTTTGTTGGTAAGGAATTCCCCTCTGACGAGGTTAAAATCTATCTTCATTTTAGTAAATTAATTTAATTAATCAATTAATTCGTCTTTTACGGTAGAAAATAATTCCACGAGTTTTGAAAATTCATTCTACCGAAGGGAACTCTTATATTTTGTTGAAAATTGGACAATTTGGTTGAACTTTTTGTTTTCTCCGTTGAAAAATGTTGTTCGAATTAAAATCCAACCTTTAGTTTCAATTTGAATTATCTTGTTGAGAATTCATATTTATGAGAACATTTTACCATTAACATATACCTAAATATTATTTATTATTAGTTGAAAATTCCTCTTGTTGGTTGAAAATTTGTCTTCATTGGTGGACCATCAAACTATTCTAAAAAAACTGATAAATTGGAATTTTCAACAAAATAATTCAAATTTCAACCGATAAGCTAGATTAGCATTCAAAAAAGATTCTCTAGTAAGCAAAGAAACGTTCAACAAATATTTCGAAATTATTAAAAAAAAAGATGAGTTTAAATTAGGAAATTTTATTTGAATTTATTTTTGGAGAAATTCCCTAACTTCAAAGTAAAATTTCCAAATAAATTGGGAAATTTTTCTGAATTTATTTTTGGAAAAATTTTACAATTTTGAAGTACAATTCTTACGTGATTTAGTAAATTTCCACGAATTTATTTTTAGGATGATTTCCTTATTTTAAACTGAAATTTCCAAAAATAGATTAGCCAATTTTTCTGAATTTATTTTCGGAGAAATTCCCTAATTTAAAAGTGGAATTCCCAAATAAATTGGGAAATTCGTTTGAATTTATTTTTGGGAAAATTCCCTAATTTTGAAATAGAATTACCAAATAAATTGGGAAATTTTTTTCAATTTATTTTCGGGAAAATTCCCTAATTTTGAAGTAGAATTACCAAATAAATTGGGAAATTTTTTTGAATTTATTTTCGGGAAAATTCCCTAATTTTGAAGTGAAATTCTCAAATAAATTGGGAAATTTGTTTGATATTATTTTTGGAAAAATTTCCAATAATATTTGGTATGTTGCGTTCCAATATTTTTTTGAGAAAATTCCCAAAATAATTTTTTACAGTGATAGCTATACGGACCAGAATTTAATTTAAATATCTACCCTCTTTAAACTACGCTCGCTCTCATTGAATCAATACCCGAATCAATAATTTCTCTCACAAAGTAAAAATCCCACCATTTAAAATCCAATCCGCTCAGCAGAAACATTTTAGCCTCCCAAATACAAATACACAAAATACGAATACACAAACCCGAACCCCGTCTAACGAGAGTACGTCCACTTTGAAGGGTCGTATAAAGAAAAGAAAAGAAAAAAAAACCATACACTAGAAAGCGAATCCCGCTATTCTCTTTCAATCACATGTGTTGGTACGACTCACACGCGTTTCGGTGATTTCAACTGTGCGCACGCGTATGTGTGAATTGCGCCTTGGACGCGAGCAGCCTCGAAGAGCCGAATAGCAAGAACGGGGGCAACAGGGGGTGCAGACTTTGCGCGGGGAGACCACAGACCCTCAACCAAGGATCTCTCCACTATTTCTTGTCACGCATCTCCATATCGCGCACGTACTTCGAGCAAGCCAACGATTTCCGCGAGTGAAAATCTGCGCGCGAGGCATCCAAAACGGCCATTTTATTCCCACAACACCAATCCGACTATTGATCTCTTTATCGACATCGACGCGCTTCACTTTTCATTGTTTCGACCCTCGAAAAATTCTAAATCGGATTAGAAACTGAAGAGGGACTACAACGTAAAAAAGAGACTCAAAATTACAAAAGGGACTCAAAAAGGACTCAAAATTGAATAAAGGACTCAAAATTAAAAAAGAGACTGAAATTTTGAAAAAAGGACTAAAAAGTGTAAAAAGGACTCAAAAGTGATAAAGGAACTAAAGAAAACCCCAGAAAAGTGCAACAAAAAAAATCGTCGAGTGATTCTGAATCTAGGATAGAGGAATCGTTGGGGGTCGTTAGAGGGTGTCGTGAGTCGATGTTTGTGCTCGAAGTATCGGCGCATCGAGCAACGGTGGTCACGAAGTATCGGAAAATCGATAGAAACCTGACTGACGCCAGCAACTGTGGTGGTGGTGCTGGCTGGGGTGGGGGTGAATCGCGCGTTGTCACTTTTGCTCGGATGTGAGAACGAAACGGTTCGGATCAAAATTTTGGTGTTGCGCAATTTTAAATCGTTGACAGTTTGCTACAGTTCCGGGTATTGAGAAACAATAGTTTTGAACAATAAATGATTGCTGACGGCGCGTATCGATAATCAGGATCGAAGAGTCTTCCGATACCTCACGTGTGTAGCTTGGTAGCCGGAAGGACAGGAGAGGGTAGAAGTGAAAGAGAGAGAGAGAGAGAGAGAGAGAGAGAGAGAGAGAGAGAGAGCGCGCGCGCGAGAGAGAGAGAGGGCGCAGGTACGACGTATAGGGGTGGTAGCCGAACGTGTGTAACCGGCGAGGACAGATCGAGGATGAGGTAAGGGGCTAGTGAAAGGTGAAAGAGGAATAATAGGTGTTACACCTGGACCGGAGGAAGGCAGGCAGGCAAGGCAGGAAGGAAGGAAGGAACGTTGACGAGAATCAGGATGTTGGTGGGGAAAGAGGGGGGAAAGAAGAAATAAGAGGGGCACGGGTCGGGTACCGGTGGCACAAGCACCCCTCTACGCCTGTACTCGGGTGTAGAGTGTGCGCTCACTCGCTCCGCGTATGTCATGGACGCACGGTGTGTGACAAGGAGAAAAGAGCTCTGGAACTCGATCCTTATGTCGATACCACGACCGGAAAGTGAAAGAGAAGTTCAAGTAAAAGTGGTGTCTTTGAGATGCAGTTCCGCGGGTGATGTTGACAGTGGAGTGTTGAGGTTCGTCACGTGGAGATCATCGGCGTTCAGTTGCCGGTCGCGATAGTGATCAGCTGAGCTGATAGGAAATCGAATTGGGATTTGTGAGAGTGGGTGGTGGTGGTGGTTGTGTGCAGAACCGGTGTCTTGCACGCCTCGCGAGTGCGCCACCCGAACTAGGTGTGCGTAAATGGAAGGTATAGGGGACATAGCCGATCATCAATCGCATAGCGAGCAATTACTGGACTCGGTCGATTCGCAGGGCCGCAGTAGCAGTGGGGGTGGTTCGAATGGGAACTGCATCGGTGGTGGTGGTGGACGAAGAGTTGGTGGTGGTTGTTTCAGTGGTGGTGATGGTGAACGTGGAAGAGGTGGGGGTATCAGGCACCACGAGGGTGGTAGCAGTGGAGGGGGTGAGGTTATGTCCGGCTCGTCGGCTTCGCAAAGTCCCGACATCGCGTGCGCGAGAATACCGCTGGATTTGTTCGCGGCTGGTGCGCTCGGCTCCGTCAAGGAGGAGCGAGACCTCGCCGCCGCGGAGGATCTGTCTTCGTCCCAAGAACCGCCGGCGGGTCGTCCGAACGCGAGGGAGTCCCTCTCGGTCATCGTACCCCCGCAGGACGTCGACGTGGACTCGCGGGACGCTGACTCGGAACTCCTCAGTCCTGGCAAGCTCTCGCCGACCTCCGGCATCAGTGTTTCCGTCGCGAGTATGATCGACGCGACGGACTTTAGGGCGATGCAGCCTGAACCAACTTATCAAACCCTGACCTCGGTGGCAGAAAGAATGTCGCCGCCAGGTTTTAGCCCTGGATCGTCGTACGCGACCCTGACGCCGCTTCAGCCCCTGCCGCCAATCTCGACGATGAGTGACAAGTTCGTCTATGGAGGACACACTGGCAGTGGTGTCACTGGCAGTTTTGCCGTCATGCAGAACAACGGCCTTGGAAACCTCGGAAGCCTCGGAGGAATGGGAGGCTCGCCTTACGCCTACGATAAACTCGCCTCGATGGGGATGTCACCTCCGCACAATTACCCTTCGCCTGGTGGAGGACTTCAACCAAGTCCCTTGTCACCGCAGAGTGCTTACAGTCAAAGTGCGCTTAATTCGCCTCACAAGTCTGCCAGTCCGCACTACGAACCGGCCTTTTTGCCAAAGTTTCAACAGAGTCCTGCTGCTCTGAGTCCTCCGTCACCCCCAGTTTCGGCAGCCGCGAGTTTCGCGCCTTCACATCATTCCCCAAATGCATTATCAGGACCAGCGTCGCCTCCTCCCATGCAGACTCAATTGCAGCAACAGCAGCAACAACAACAACAGCAGCAGCAACAACAGTCAATTCAACAACAGACGATATCCCATACACAACATGTGCAACACACGTCGGTCGTCATGAAGACTGTCTCTACGGCTGGCAACGGAGCCGGAGAAGTCGAGGAGATCAACACCAAGGAACTAGCCCAACGGATAAGTGCCGAACTCAAAAGGTATAGCATACCCCAGGCGATATTCGCCCAGAGGGTCTTGTGTCGCAGCCAGGGTACCCTCAGTGACCTCCTGCGCAACCCCAAACCCTGGTCCAAGCTCAAGAGCGGCCGAGAGACCTTCCGGCGGATGTGGAAGTGGCTACAGGAGCCCGAGTTTCAGAGGATGTCTGCCTTGAGACTCGCAGGTTAGTCTACGCTTTATGGTTCTAAGAACCTTGCACCTTTTCTTTTTAACTCAACTAGCTCTAGAAAAAGCACCTGGAGTATCGTCACAATTAATTCTTTGCCTCTAACCTCTAAATCTCCTGCTGACTCGCCAAAGTAGGTGGCGATTGTCTTAACGAATCCCTCACAAACGCTCCGCACCAAATTCATCATGTTTATCATCTATCAGAATGTTTCTAGAGTCTGTCTGTGAATACTTACCTTGGATTAATTAGTGATCAATCTAGTTAGAATCGAGAAGTATCTACTGATTACAATTATTTATTCAACATAATCATTTATTCATCAAACCGTCATATATGATCAGTTTCCATCTTATATTATCATCAATCAATAGTTTCCACCTTCTTTTGTTCAACAAGTCTACTTTCCACCAACTTAGAGATTCCTAATTTGCTAATCGTCTGCACCAGGGAGATCGTCGGAGGGAGTGTTTGCTCATCGATAGGTTGGTGCAGGACAGGTTGTTTGGATTATCGGGTTCTTCTGATCTGGGAATCAGATGAGATTTGGCTTTGGGTCAAATTGTGATGAGCGCGTGTCGTTGAAGAGCGCGAAAGCGCACACGTGGTCCCCACGTGGAGAGGCGTTCCCTTCCATATCATTCAGAGATAGACGCGCGGAATAACACTTTTCGAATTCAACATCCTTTGCCCAACACAACATCACGTAGTATTGATCGTGGTCACGCGGTGTGACGATAAGGGCGCAGACGCGACCTCGGCGGACGCCATCACCATGCCGCCGTCGCCACGCTGCTGTCACCCCTTTCTTCAACCCCCGTTGTCCCTTATCTACTCGTCCCTATCTGCTCGTCCCTAAGCGTCCATCCTACCAACGCATTGGTAACTTTGCAGCCTATGTCCTTATATTAATAATTATTCCTATCCAAAGAAACTTCAGCAACTGACAGGTTCTAGTTGTGATCTACATTCTGTCAAAAGGCACAACTCAGATAAACCTTTCAAAATATATTGGATTTTTGGTATTTTTAATAAAGGGTGGATTTCACAGAAATTTGTATTTCATTTTTGAAGGTTAGGATATTCAAAAGAGATTTTTATACCTTTAGGAAAATTTCGATCTCATCATCATTTCTCGCTTTCTGTTTGACTTAGTTATTTACCGTTGGACTGAATATATTTGCTGGGAGTTTGAAATGCTTCTTGATGATTAGAACAATTAAAGGAATGAGAAAGAGTTTTTGATCGGCTTTATCTAGATCTTTTTTATACATTGATTTCCCTCAAGAGAGGTATTTTTGAATGTTAAAAGCACTACCCCTTGAATTTCTTTTCTTCCCGTGAAAAAATATTGCTAGAAAATTGAATTTTATTTCGAGAACAACTTTCAGGGCTCGGCTAGACCCTTTTGAGTATGAGAATAATTTTTTTCAGTTTAGAATTTGACAAAAGTATATGTTTCAGAAGGTATTATCACACTCAGAAAAAGAAACTTTGTGTTTTTTTTTATAATATTTTTTTCTGAAATGACCCATCAATATTTCTTTACTGGAATTGAATGCGCAGGATTTATTTTACAATATGAAGAAAGTATTCCTAAAAATATTAATAGTATTGAAAATATTCTCAAATAGTGAAGGAATTCCTGTCTTTCTTATTTGTGTTCAAAATTTGTTTAAATGTTGCAATTCTATTCATTTTTAATCAGACGAATGTGACCTTATATATTTTCTACGATTCCCAAAAATTTTAGCACAATGCGTTCATTTTTATTATT
>WSXT02000030.1:2280904-2316623 GCA_011762715.2 Neuroterus valhalla
TTGAAACTTGACCTTGCTTGAATTCATTCCAAGTTTACTTGGATTTTCCTTTAATTCGCTTGAGTTTATCTTGGAATAACATAAAGTTATCTCAAATTCACGTAAACTCCTCTCGAATTTGCGTAAATGACTCTGGATCTCGCGTGAATTTATCTTGAATAAGCTTAACGTCATCTTTAACTTTATTGAATTCATCTGGATTCCTTTCAAACTTGCATGACTTCATATTGAATCCGCATGAATATCCCTTAATTTCTTGATAATATCGTAATTCGCATGAATTGATACTGAACTTGATTGAACTCATCTTTATTTCACGCAAGTTTCTCTTTGATTCGCACAAATTCATTTTGAAAGCGCATGAATAAAATTCAACCTTGCTTGAATTCATTTTAAGTTCTCTTGGATGTTCCTTAAATTCGCGTGAGTTTATCTTGGAATAACATATTCATATAAAATTCACGTAAACTCCTCTTGAATTTGCGTAAATCACTCTGGATCTCCCGTAAATTTATCTTGAATAAGCGGAAGATGATCTTAAACTTTATTGAATCTACACACATTCCAGTCAGATTTGCATGAATTCATATTAAATTTGCATAAATACCCTTTATTTTCTTGATCATACCTTGAATTCTGATGAATTTATATTGAACTTGATTGATTTCATCTTTATTTTGCGTTACTTTCTTTTGGAATCGCACAAATTCATTTTCCCTGCGCATTAATGAAATTTGACCTTGCTCAAATTCATGTTCCCTGCGCGTTAATGAAATTTGACCTTGTCAAATTCATTTTCTCTCTGCATTAATGAAATTTGACCTTGTCAAATTCATTTTCTCTCTGCATTAATGAAATTTGACCTTGCTCAAATTCATTTCCCCTGTGCATTAATCAAATTTGGCCTTGCTTGAATTCCTTTTAATTTCACTTGATCTTATCTGAAATTCGCATTTGTATTGAACTTGCTTGAATTCATCTTTATTTTACGCGATTTTCTCTATGATTCGCACAAATGCATTTTGACAGCGCATTAATCAAGTTCGACCTTGCTTCAATTCATCTCAAGTTCACTTGGTTTTTCCTTCGATTAGCGTGAGCTTATTTTAAAATAACATAAATTCATCTCAAATTTACTTGAACTCCTTTTGGATTTGCATGAATTCACTTGAAATGAACATCCACCAAGATGAATGCAAAACAGTCTTGTATTCGAAATACATAAAACTGGAAGAAAGATTTCGCACTGTAGCAACGTTCAACATTGTCGTATATTGTTAAATTTGAATCGCGCTGTTGATCTGTATTAGGAAATACACAATTCCTACTTCCATGTATGTTTTTATGTCTTGATTCTACATTTTTTGGCCATTCTATACATATTCTATCACTGAAAAGGCGAAAGGTAAGAAGTAATTCAGGTAAAAATTATGTGGCGATCTCGGAGATCAGAATAAAAATGAAGATTAGAAAGGGGAGAATGGGAGATTGCTTTTTTTTATATCACATTTAAATTTATATTCAGGAAAGGATTCCGATTGAAACGCAGGACCTTTTATTATCCGCGGACCGCACCATAGCTCAGTTGGTAGAGCATTCGTCTAGATAACGAAAGGTCCCGGGTTCCGATCTCAGCGGAGCAAGAAAGGTGGTCTTTTCTCACAAAAATATGTGGGTTACCATAAAATTCATACCTGGATCACTTTTTCCCGTTTTTTTAATTTATAAGTAGAGCAAAGTTTCTACCATTTGAGTTATAAAGAGTGAATGAAAACGCTCCAAAGTAGAATTTTGAAGCAGCTACCGAGGGAATGAGTGTCGAAAATACCTGAATTTATCTACTTTTTAAGTAGAAACGTTATCTTCATGAAATAATGAATAAAACCAGATTCGCAATAAAAATCGCATGTTCGTTTCGGTACTCAAAGCGGATTTCAGAACCAGAACGAACAGAAACTTGAAGATCTCTGCCTGTGCCTTTCATGAGATTTATAACTGAACACAGAATTGGCACATAGAAGAACAAATGGTTTGAAAAAAAAAGGTTTTAAAGAAAAGAAGGTTCCACAAAAAATGGTCTTAGAATAATAAAACGTTTCTAAAGTTAGTCAGCGTTTCCGCTGGCTCTATCGATTTAATGCATATATGTATTAGGGCAAAGGAGAACATTTTTTTTTTTTAATTTCTAGGGCGTCATAGAGTTTTGGTTCAATTTTATTCTTCTACAAAAATTAGGAATTAACAGAAGAATCTCATGTTCACGCGTCGACGATACAGGTCAAATCAACGAATAATATCGTATTTTTTTCATTTCCGAAAAAATCATTTCTTTTCTTAAAATGAAGAACTCACGAATTTTATTCTAAGATTCTCATTTGAGTTACCTTAATTAGTTGCTAGAAAGCGTATGCTTTATGAGAGAAAAGGATTAAAGGACCGCACCGTAGCTCAGTTGGGAAAGCACTCGTTTGGGTAACCAGGGGTCCTGGGTTCGGGTCCCAGCAGAGCAGGGAAGGCGGTCCTTTTTTCACAGAAAGTTGTATTTAATTTCTTGATGAAGACTTTTCCTCGAATTAGTTTACATTGATCATTGGGGATTCATCATTTTTAGCTGAAAAATCACCTGATTAGTTGAAAGTTGAGTTATTTTGTTGAAACGGGAATTTTTTTGCTGGAGATGCATTTTCTTGGGGAATTCATCTTTTTTGTAGAAAATTCATTTTTTGTAGAAAATTCATGTTTATGGTTGAAATTTCATCTTTTTGCATACAAAACATCTTTTCCAGTCGAAGATTCATCATTTTACATGAAAGTCTTTTTGAATTGAAATTTCAATTATTTCGTTGAAAATTCACTTATTTTGTTGAAAAATCGATTTTTTGGTAGTTGAGTATCTCCTTTTGCAAAAGTTAGGTCTAAAATTGATTTTTTAAGACAAAAATGTTAGTATTCCATTGTTGATTGAAAATCATTATCTTTATAGTTCAAAATCCAACCTTTGTTTCTCTCATTGTTTTTTTCGTCTAAATTGGTCTTCAGATAAAAATTTAATTATTCTAGCTGAAGGTTTATTATTCCAGTTGCATTTCAAGTAAATAGTCAAATTTCGAGTGAATAGTCGAATTTCAACCTAATAGTCGCATTTCAACTGAAAAGTGGAATTTCAACTAAATAGTTTAATTGCAACCGAATACTTGAATTTAAACTAAATAGTCGAATTCCAACTAAATGGTCGTATTTTAACTCAATAGTCGCATTTCAACTGGATGGAGAAAATCCAACTAAATAGTCGAATTCCAACTGGAAAGCCGAATTTCAACTGACTAGTTGAATCTGAATTAGATAGTCGCATTTCAGCTAAATAGTCGCATTTCAACTAAATAGCCAAACTCCAACTGAATAGTCGAATTCCAACTAAATAGTCGCATTGCAACCAAATGGTTGAATTTCAACTAAATAGTTGAATTCTAACTAGATAGTCGTATTCCAACTTATTAGTTACATTTCAACTGAATAGTGGAATTTCAACTAAATAGTCGAATTCCAACTTAAAAGCCGAATTTCAACTGAATTTTCTGTTTCCGACTAAACAGCCGCATTTCAACTAAATAGCCGAACTCCAACTGAATGGTCAAACTTCAAGTAAATAGTCCAATTTCAACTAGATTGTCGCATTCCAACCAAAAAGTCGAACTTCAAATGAATAGTCGAATCCCAACTAAACAGTCGCAATGCAATCGAATAGTTGAATTTCAACTCAATAGTCGGATTCCAACTAAATAGTCGTATTTTAACTGAATAGTCGCATTTCAACACCTAAATAGTCGAATTCCAACTGAAAAGTCGAATTTCAACTGAATAGTTGAATTTCAAGTAAATAGACGGTTTCCAACTAAGTAGTCGAATTTCAACTAAATAGTCGAATGCCAACTGAATAGTCGGATTGCAACTAAATAGTCGAATTTCAACTAGATAGTCGCATTGCAACCAAATAGTCGAACTTCAACTGAATAGTCGAATCCCAATTAAATAGTCGAATCGCAACCGAATAGTTGAATTTCAAGTAAATAGTTGGTTTTCAACTAAATAGTCGGAATTCAACTAAATAGTCGTATTTCAACCTAATAGTCGAACTCCGACTGAAAAGTCGAATTCCAACTAAATAGTCGAATTTTTACTAAATATTCGAATTTCTACTAAATAGTCGCATTCCAGCTAAATAGTTGAATTTCAACAAGATATCGAATTTCAACAAGAAGTCAATTTTCAATTTAGAAGATTAAATTGCCAAACTAGTTTAGTTTCTAAGGAAAGTAGATAACCAAAAAGTGGCATTAACAACCAAATTGTTTATTTTTCACCCTCGAAAGATGCCTAAAAGGATGTCTGCAAATTTCTTCACCGCAGCATAGTCTCCAAATGTTATTTATAGTTGTAAATACTTATCTCAAAAAACCTTCTGATCCATAAAATCATTGATTTCGTTCTAAAATGACAAAAGATTTGCTAATATTTGTTATTTTCAGCTTTATCGTTGATGCGCGAACATAATATATATTTTTATTGGTCCATTATTTTATGTATGACCTCCTTTGCATATAAAGAAGGAATAAATGAAAAACAAATGAAATTCCTTTGCCCTAATAGGTATGTTATTTCTACTTTAAAAAACACGAATCTGTACGCCGTCATTGAAACCGAAACGAAGCAAAAACGATGAAGAAGCTCCTTATGCGGATATCGTGTTTTTGAAGACGATACCCATCTCATAATATTATTAGAAATATATAATTTATAAATATATGTATTATATATTGTCGTAATACCCTGTTGATTTCGTTTCGAATTTAGAGTGGACGCTATTCGTAGTTGGCACCCGGGTAAGAGAGGTAATCAGGGTCTGGAACAGGCCCTGCTATGGCCAACGTTTCGATATCGCCATTAAACTTAATTCCTTTCCTCCCATTGTTTTTTGTTCGTAGCCCTTCTTGCAGAATTCCTACGTTGTATTTCATATTGGCACGTATATCCCTCCACCTAATAAACAATCATGATGAAAGGTTGAGGGACCAAGTACAAATTTTACAGCAACAAATGGGCTTTTCCCAAAATAGGCTAAGGGAATACGTATTTTATATTTCTTGATATTTTTTTATTGTGTGGGAGTAATAGAGATCAATATTCTTGTTTGTTGTTGTTTCCTAAATTGAACAGCGTAAAAATGCTGAGCAAGCAGCATGCTAGGGACATAGTGTTACATCTGTGTTCATAAGAAATAAATCTCAAAAAGCAACATTTTTCCTAAAATTTGATCAATCCGTATCGACCAAACATAAGTTTGAGTCAACCAAATATTTTTTGTCCATACGATAACCGCAAATTAGTTCTCTATTGGCAATTTAAATTTACCGTGCGCCATCTGGTGGTTTCAATATGGCTGCCACGGGGTCCCATCATATCGGCATAGTTCCAAAGTTAAGAGTGGCTCCGTAGCCGCCATTGTCGCAGCGCCCTCCTGCCCGCGGTGGATGTTTTCATTGCCAATAGTGATAGAAACTAAACCAACGAATCTACTTGACCTGCATGAAAGACATCCTTTCATCATGCTTCGTTTCTCTACGTGCCAACATGTTACGAATAACTTTTTTTAAGAAGAATCAAGATTTTACAAAAAAAAACCCTTGAGCTTGACTCTAGAAAAGAAGATTATTGTAAAATATCAGTTTACCGTTAGACAGGGTAAAGTCGCCTCCCAACTAAAACCTCATAAGATCCAATACCCAATGTCCTAGAAGAAGTTCAAAAGATTTTTGATTGTTTCAATAAGGACAGCTATCTTCAATTGGGAATCCATCTGGCACAAATTTATTGGTAATCGACTCTACCCCATTTTACGGCACCTGGAAGATAACCTACAATTTCGAGAGAAGCTTTGGGGGACCAAAACACAAATTCTAGAATTTTTCTAGCTGGAATCATTGTTTGCTGAAAAATATAAATGAAAAAAGTAGGGATGGAAGCAGGGGCTCGTCAAAAAAGTACTCCCTAGAACCCCATCAGTCGACGGTGATCCAAGTTTCTCAAAAGCCGTCGGTTGTTGAACCTTCCAATGTGTTTTGCATTGCAGACTGCCAGATGCGCAATGTTAACGTGAGATCAGTCAACTCTAAAAGAAGGAAAACACCCTCCTCTTCCTGCTTGTGAGTCTCTCAGTTTCGGTGTTCATAATAAATAAATAAACCAATAAATATTGTTGTAATACATACCGAGATATGACGCATTGTTGAACCCGACCTCTATGTCTGTTATACTTTCCGGTTTACTTGCCTTTGCATCTCGTCCCGGTCCGTTTTTCGTTCATTCTTGATTGTTAATAGTTTGATTCCTTATTTTATTGAATGATGATGGATCGATCGACTCTCGTGCATATATATATTTACATTACCTATTGTATTCTCTTCTATTTCTTCTTTTTTTCTTTCCCCTTAACTGGTATCGTTGTATATGTCTCAGCGTAGCTTTTCCATATCTATGCGGTTAAATGCTCTGCTGCTACTGCGCTCTTTTATTTGCTCTCCTCTGGCTCCAAGTAGGTTCCCAATGACGACGGTCTTGCAGCTCTGATCATTCATTCATTATCTATAGCGGACCTACAAAGCAAGGGGAAAAACCGGCGAAGGCAGATCTAACACCAACCTCGTCCATGCTCTTATCGGTTTGGAAGAGTTGGTAAGTTGTGATTTTCGCTAAGCAAGGATCATAGTAAGGACAGTGCCACATACAGGTTCACAAGGTTTCTGGTTTGCTGTGCAGGACAGACCTACCCAGAAAGGAGAAAACTCAGACTCAGATGTGACACCATCTCCATTTATGTTCCGAGAAGTTTAAGAGAGTTGGTAAGTCATGATTTTTGCTAAGCAAGGAGCATAACAGAGGATCACAAGGATGCAGCATCTGTTTTCACAGGTTATATACTCTTTCTGTGCAAATCTGCTATGGATCAGACATGCACAGCGCGGAGAAAAAACTGGCGAAAACAGATGTGACACCAACACGACCAATGTTTAAAGCATCTCGGAATAGTTGTTAAGTTATGGTTCCTTCTGGGCAAGGATCATTGTAGGGATGGTGCCGCATCTGTGTTGACAAGGTTTCCTCCTCGCTCTGCAGGCCTGATCTACTGCAGACCTGCACATCGAGAGGCAAACTCAGGCACAGATGTAGCACCATTCTCATCAATGTTCTCAACAGATCAGCATGGTTGGTAAGTCATGCTTCTTGCTGGGCAAAGAACATGGACAAAGATTTTAAACATGTAAAATCTGTTTTTACCGCTGACCCTTACTGCGCACATCTGTTGAAGATCAAACCTGCCCAGCAATTTAAAAAAACCTGAGAACAGAGATGTGTCATTATCCTTACCCTCATTTTCACAAACTACTTGATATCCATTTATACCTTGGATGCGGTTCAATTATCTCTTAACAGTTCTATTCCCTTCTATCTTCTCATCCAAAAGGGAGAATCAATTTACCTTAGCAAGCTCTTGTCTCAAAAGTGAGATTCATCGATTGGTTTAGCTATTTATTATTCCTATTTTATTCAGTGATGTTCCATCACTATGTCGATATGAATAGGACACTTAATTTTTAGGAATCTGATCAGACCTGCAGGCTCAAGTCAGGTAAAATACGGGATGCCATGTAGCCTACAATTATTCTCTTGGCTATTGGTTTTCTGATGTTATGAACAACCGTGGACCGCCAGCTGAAAAAACAATCTCCTTCAGTAGCTTTCCTACCCTTCATCGGTCGTTTCCAATCCTGTGAGTTTTTAAAATCATTTTTCTTTTTGCCATCCTTTCTGACGGAAAAGACGATTCGTTAGATTCATTACATGTTTATCATTGATGGAATTAAACTTACATAGATCTACAACTCGAATAATTTTGCATCCACAGTTTCGAATAACGATTCATTTTCCTCGGAATTATGTCGTGACATCACGATTAAAGACGCGATTTTGTTTGAAAACTGTCCATTGTCGTTCCTCAACTTACAGATTTGCAAATAAGGATCGTTGAATAAAAGGATATGTATTTGAAAAAATGATCCGGAATGTCCGTAGCTAATCCATGATTGTCGATTTTCAGCAGTCGAAATCCAAATAATTTGGTACGGTCTTTCTTGAAAAATGTCGAAATGTAATGCAGACGTACGCTGTAAAACATTTCGACGGTTACATTGAATACAATATTTTTCAAGTATTGAA
Source organism: Neuroterus valhalla (assembly GCA_011762715.2). Lineage (NCBI taxonomy): Eukaryota > Metazoa > Arthropoda > Insecta > Hymenoptera > Cynipidae > Neuroterus > Neuroterus valhalla. The sequence continues at coordinate 2,289,176 of WSXT02000030.1, forward strand.
GATATTAAGAGTCAATTGTTCGATTAATTATTAGAATTGATAAGAGATGAAGCATCAGTCGTGGTCGAAAGTGTCGATGTTGCGCGATTGTAGGCCTCGATCGCAGGACATCTTTATTCGATACACGACGATGCAGATATCTTGAAATTTCCCGGAAATCAATTTGAATTTGCTCAAGATGCAAATAAATTATTCCACAATCCATGAAGGTGGGTTGCTAACTGACCCGCTTCTGAGGGACTCGAACTGCGGAAAATCGATGACATGGCTGTTTGAAACGAGGTATCATAAGTTTCTTAAGACAAAAAAAATCAAGACATCGGATCTGCTTCGAATTCGTTCGAGATAGTTCCAAGTCATTTCATCAAATGAGTTCGAAGATTTTATAAAATGGATTCAATTCAATTGCATCTGAGTGAATCGACTACGGTTTCTAATTTTGAGTCAGAAGAAAATAGAATCAACTAATAAATGATGATCAGGAGAAATCGGCTCCTAATAGAACCAAATGCTCTCAAATCGGAATTAACAGATGAAGGACGGAAGAGTCTGGGCTACAATAAAATCCAATAGCTTAAAACAATTTATGCTATAACAAGCTTTCAAGCAGATCTAGTCTTCAGTTATTCTTTGAATCGGTTTTGAAAATGTGGATGAGGAACGACAGTCGCGCGCAAAAACCAATGCAAATATTCATGTTGCGTTATCTATCCTTTGGTGTACGTCAATCAATTTGAAAGGCAAGCCGAATATCCCATGCACGTTTGCTGTACCTGTAGGAAACGTATCCATATATATTACATTATGGTCTCTTTTAACTCGCATATATATTTTTTGCTGCTGCTTCTTATACGCAAGCTTTAGTTCAAACAGAAATCATAAAACAACATGCAAAGAAACTTATACAAGCGCAAAACAAGTGACACATACGGAGGCATTTTATTGAGAAGCTGCTCGAGTCTTTCCGTTGGAGAAGGCGACGATCAAGATTGGCAAAATTTACGGAGTGAGAATGGTTACAATGTTTAGAGCTAGGCCGTCTCTATTCAATTGGCAATGCATCAATGTGCCGGTGAAGAGAACATCTAACGATACTGCGCAGTCGCAGAAATCAGATTTCGCTATTGTGCAGCAGTAGACTTGAACCTAGCTCTGAACTTGGAAAACTGGAGGGAAATGCAATTGTTTTCATTGATTGCACATCGCGTTAGCGTTCACTTTCTCTCTAAAATCTCTTTGACGTTGCGCTTCGGCTAGGTCGATTATTGTCAAAGACATTGCAACGTTCATGCTGAGGCTATAATAAGGCGTAACTTACTCTGGACCGTCTTACTACTAAGTAGACACACTCTAAATTCGAAACTAGCGAATCAGATCGAAACGGGACTAACGATTTCCGTAACAGAGCGAAAATGTTTGGCAATATTTTGCTTTTACCAGATCACCAGATGTGGGTGGTATTCTGGTAGGTATGTCTCCCTCCTGCAGAAATTGATTTTTTATTTCTTCTAAGGTCTTTTAAATTTATGCGTCCCAGGTACATCACCTTTTATCTATACCAACCCCATAACCCCATTACCCGTCGACTCCAGAATACGACCTACCCTCTGGGGTCATATAGGCAAGGGGTCACTTTTATAAGCCTGTCTTCCATGTGATAATTATGATGATAGTAATGACAATGCTGATGATACTAAAGACGAATAATTGTTTCTGCATCTCTGTAGCAAAGTGTTCCTTTTCTAATTATTCAATTCTCAGGAGCAATGGATTATTTAGAAATTTGTTCCTCCATGATTCGGGAAAAATTCCGGAAGCAAAAGTATTCATAATTTTCATTTCTGGATTCTTGACCGTGCTTGGAATTCAAATAACCTTCTAATTTGCACGTCTCAATTTACAGCCTCTCCCTATGCACGTTCCAAGATAGCAACTTCTCATTTAGATACGTCGACTAGAACAGAATTTCAAACATTTATGGAAACATTAAAATGTGGAAGTCAGAAAAAGGATTCTCAAGAGCAATTTATTTTTTTCAAGAAAAAGATATCTGGCCTCTTCTCATGTTTGTTAAGATAATGTTCAATGAGGATAGATCGCAAGTTCTGGACGCTGATTTGGCTGGAAATTTACAAGGAGGAAGTACATTCAAATCCGTTAGAGATCTATTTTTTCTTTTTCCCCAGTAGGCTATCGTTCCTGAGATATAAGGATTTGAATATTCGACCTTGGGAGATCCCCTCAAATCCGGCTTCCGGACGCGCGACACGCCACTGCAGCGCCATTTGGCGTGGAGCTGAGTAAAAGCTTATTACGGCCTGACCTGAGCGAAGCGCTCAAGGTCAAATATTCAAACCTTTATATCTCTAGAACCAAGGATCATTGGAGCGTGGAAAAAATTCGTATCAAATCAATTTTCATGTACTCTCCAGTTGAATCGGAGTTCGGGATTTCGCATGACCTCTCCTGTTAGTCCTGTCTACTTTTACATTCATTTGTTTCATCTTTGTTTTTTTCCCCGTATTTTTGATAATTGCAGTTTTTTCCGGAGAAAGAGAATATGTAAGTTTCCTCATTGACAGTTTCCTGTTCCAGAATTTGAAAAGTCAAAAATCGTCCTTCTGAAATTAAGCGACCATTCCTTGTAGAAATAATCTTGAGCACACGCTACTTTCTCCCTCTATTGGCGAGAAAAGTGGCTTCCAGAAAACGGAAATTCGTTCCCTCATTCACAGATTCATTTAAACCGACTCAAAAAGTTGCAAATAACTTTGCATTTGGAAGACAGAGCTACGTGTCAACAAATATCGCTGATGTATTTCAAGTATCTCTTTTATTAAATTTGTAGCAGAAAATCAGTTTGTTTACGATCGGCTGCAGAATTAATGAAGCCGATCCATATCAGGCGTTATTTACGTAGAAGCCGATAATAGGATTACGTAGCATCAATGTTCACTACAAGTGGAATGCCTTGCCGGTCATTAGGAATGATCATTGTTAATCACGACGATTCTGTGCTTCTCATTGCGGATTCATGACGTAGAATGTGTCTCGCGATTGAACGCGATGTCAGGAAGGTACCATCAATTTTCAATCAGTATTTTCTCAGAACTATATACCCTTTTGAAAATTTGCAGTCTCACTTTTATAGAACACTCACGTCGGAGGTAATTATTTCCCATTGGGGCAAACATCAATCGATTGAGAAAAAAAAAACATTTTTAGATTCATGCTGCCAAGAAGAGCTCGCGCGATGCAGAACGCCGATCGAACCAGAGCTTCACAGGGAAAAAGTACTGCATAATCCATTGTATAAGTATTTTTCCATCCGATATAATGAGCCTTAGTTTCCGAAATTTCGAGGTTTAAGTATGAAGCCTTGACCAAGCGACTCAAATGTCGAGCATGAATCGCGCTAAAGCCTACATATTTGAACCTCGTTACCTCAGGAACCAAGGCCTAATAATTTGGGAGCAAAAACGCTTATTTCATGGATTTTATATTATGGACTAATGGGATTGATAAGAATCATATCCATGGTTATTTGGATTCTTGAAATACATTGGCGATAAAGTTACCGGATTCCCCTTTGTCTAGATGACCAATAATATTTTAATTTCAATAGAGGATGCTAGGACTAAGTGAGAGATGAAAGCAACAAGAGGGGGATGGTACGGTCGGTCGGTCATTAAAAAGAAGAGATAATTTCTCAATAAAACGCCACCGGGCTAGTAGTTGCATGGCCAACATAAAAAACTCTAGAAAGAGGGCTCCTTTAAATTTTACGTCTTCGAGTCAGTTGTCACGAGGATTATTGTCAGATGACGGATGGACAGTATATCGATTCTTGTGACTTGATCAACAATGTCGTGTTGATGAACCATATATCCATCACGGGCCGCTCTTGGATTTCATCAAAACTAATATTAGTACCGACTGTAAGGATTGATGAATTATCAATATCTCGCGATTGAAGAAAAATTCCAAATTATTCTAACAAGAAGAGGTCGCTAGATGTCGAATTTAGATTCGACAGAAATTTTTCAGGAAGAAAATGCGTCAAAATTCATTAGATGCGTATTTTTCATTTTTACCCAGTGAGCCTCCACGTCCAAGATATCGAGGTTTGAATATTTACGCTTTGGCCCGCGACGCGTCGCTGCTCAGCCCGGAGCCCGGACTTGAGCCAACCGCTCAAGGTCATATATTGAAACCTAAATATCTCGAGAACTAAGGCCCATCAGATCATATGAAAAAATACGTATCTAATTGATTTTGATAAAATTTCATTCTAAAATGCTTTCAATCTGGAATATCGAAAGTTGAAAATTGATACAGAACTTTAAAATTCTAAAAATTACAGGAATGTATGAGCGGCTCTTCACTTATTATACACTCTTGAATTAATACAGAAATACCTAAGGATAATTATTTGAAATATCAAATTCTTGACTTGGTGAAAATGACCCGAAGACGTAATTAGGGAAGTTGATGAATATTAAATATCCTCAATATTCGCAAAAGAATATCCTGAAAATGTTGGCAGATTCACTACAATCTGCAAACTTCTTTTGCACGAATTCGCATAATTTTGGCCCAAATGGTCTTAAATCCACGTGAGCATCTTGTTACGATCAGTTCCCTACCAGACACTTTTGTATCCTAAACCTAGATCCACTGTTATTAATATCTATATGTAGTTTATTAAGAAGAGGTCCTGTTTCAGCTAGAAGCCCTTATTAGTTAACCCTTGCCATAGACTTTATACCACTTGTCTAATTGAGCATGTATATCAACACTTCAATTCCAACATACTCTCAAAAGCACTTAACACTACAAAAAGAAGTATATGACTCATAAATTATAGGTTATCGATAATTCTGTGTATAATTCATTAGGATTATGTTGAATAATGAATAATTCTATTCAACACTTCTAAGAATATGTTATTGGTAAGGCATAAGCAATGGTGACACATCCTTCATCGACAACCTACTAGTACACATATAAACATACCATCTACTACAAACATTCTCATAAACTATGTCATTAGTTTCTGTCATTTCGTAAAATGTTACTAATGAATAGCATCAGGTCACTATCCGGTGACAGCAGATGCCAGCTGCGTTCTAATTACAGATTCCTGTTAACGACATGTTACTGACATCAAGAAACTGTAGTGGTTCATGTCCCTGCTAAGCTTCTAGAACATTCTGGATGTATTCATCGAGAATTTTCTAGAAGCTTAGCATGGACACGAACCATTACAGGTTCTTGATGTCGTTAACATGTCGGTAACATGAATCTATAGTTTGAACTCTCCCTGCTCTACAACTGGTGAGCATGAACATGATTGAACCCAAGGGTCAATTTTCTATTCTTTCACTGTAAGTTTTCTTTCAGATTTTATTTTCAGGTGATTTGCTTTGTATTTTTCACGGAGAATCTGTATCTTTCATCGAACCGTTTTATAGAGAATCTACTATGCGTGCTATACGCAAGGAGAATTTATTTCGTTGAGGGTGATATGGTTGGAGCTATTTTTATCACTTTTGGATTTTTTAAAATATGTATTGAATGTAATATCTATGAAGGAAAATTCTAAAGAATCATTCTAATGCAATTTCATTAAATTTTTTCCAAGAGAATTCACTTATTGTTATAAGTTACCATATAATTTTTCTCGATGAGCTGGTATCTGAAAAAATCATGATCAGTTTGGAAATCTCAAAAGATTACGCTATTAGGGAAGATTATTGCATACTGATAAGGAAAATGTATTATTTTTCAAACAAAAAATTAGATTTTTAACCAAAAGAAAAAGATTTCGGAACAAAAGAGCAAAATTTTATAGAAGAGTTTAATGTGCACCCAAAAAATATCTTATGTCAAGGAATAAAAACCATTTTGACCATTTCGTTAGAGTTTCGACGACCAGTAAGATTGTGCAAGTTCCAACAAAAATGATAGGTTCAAAAGAAAATTAACAAATTTCAAACAAAATGAAAAAATTGTGTTATGTTTGTTAAAAGCAATTATCAAATGTTGTTGATTCAGAGCGAGGAATCATTGCTAAGTAACTGGTCATTAACTCCGTGAAAAAAGGTATTTTATTTATAAACATGCATACAGAATAATTTAAAAAAAGTTCAAATTCTGAAAAATAGGCACATATTTCATTCTCTAATTAATTTTGTTGATCATATGAAATACATCTGATTATATTCCAATCGATATTTTGAATTCTTTTCCACTTAAAAGAATGCCTTCCTTCAAATTAATAATTCATATTTTTTATGTAAAACTTGAGTGCATAGAGTAAAACCGTCAGCCCTTGTGGCAGTTGTCGATGTTACGCCAGTAGTCATAACTTTTCTGGGTCAGACAGTAGTACAAAGCGAGTATGGCCATTCGTTGATATTAAGTATCAGAACTTGCCCTACATATTTAGTTGTCCTTGGGCATAATATTCCACTGAAAATAGTTTTCATGTGTAATTTCGTATAATCTGTGAAATTGATTGAATAATAAATTAATAAATTGATGGATTGATAAACTAATAAATTGATGAATTGATAAATTAAAAAATGATAAATTAATAAATTTATAAATTGATAAATTATTAAATCAATTAATAAGTGATTGTCGATAAAAAGAAAATAATGTCTGAGTTTGAGGATACCTCGTAGATTAACTGAGGGAACATAATAATGACGAAATAATTTTATACATTTTGAACCTTAAAAGTCTCAATTTTGAAGTGAGCGATTTCGCTACTGGAAATAAATTCGAAAAATTTATCATGTTTGAAGTATTATTCAAAATTTTCGATTTTGGAAAATTCACGAATCAAAATTTTTATTCCATGAAACATTATCCATTTTATTCTATGAGGTTAGGCATAGTTTCCATAGTTTTTAGATTGCTAATTCTTAAAGATTCACAAGTCGAAGTTGACTATTTCTAATCGAAAATATAGTTTTCTGACGAAACATTCGAACTTCTAGTCAAAAAGTTGAATTTTAACTGAAAAATCTGAATTTAAAACAAGAAGGTTAATTTTGAACAAGAAAGTTTATTTTGAACAAAAGAATCAAAATTTTAAAACAAATAATTTGATTTTTATCAATGAAAGATTATTTCTTAACCAACGATAATTGGATATGGAAACCTTATACTAATTAGAGTTTGAAGCGGAAAGACCGATTCTCCATCAATTTATCCAATTTGGAACCAGCAAATGAAATTCATGAACAAATAATAAAAAGTCAACTTTAAAAAGATGAATGCTCAACAATTGCAGTGAGATTTCTAACTGAAGAGATAAATTCCAAACGAAACAGTTGCCTTTCTAACTGGAAAGGATGGCACAATTAAATAATCGTCACAAAAAAAAACTACTGCAAGAACTAGGCAAGAAGCATAATATTTCTGATTTGCAGTGAATTTTTCGTTGACCTGGAAGATTTTAATTGACAAAAGTCGCATATCAACTTAAGCGCTCACTTATTCATCTACTGGATAACTCAAAATCTCTCACAAAGCAATGTTAGAAAAAACGCCTCAAACAAATTACTTTGGGATTTGGAAGGAGAATTCTCTTATCCAAAAGGCATGGAATTATTTTCATGATAGTATAATTGTGTGCTGGAGACAGCTTCCTATGGGTATCTAGGTTCTATCGTTATTTGATGAAAACCATATGCTAAATCAAACACCAGAAAGTATTATGCCATCACTAATCGTTCTGGAATTCCTGTAATGTTTGGAAGCAGGTATAAATCAATTCTTTTTTTCCGTTCATTTTTCGATATTTTTCGATACAGTAAAAACTTGGGAGTAAATTTTGTTGCAAGTAGAATCTGAACTTTGTTTACTCTGCCTCTGCACTCTGGGTACGATAAGCCAACTATGTGGGTTATTTTTGACAGGTGCTATTTCGGTTCACGCCATGGTCTTTGAAGTATGGATGGTGTGCTAATTGATTATGCAGAGCAAGGGCTTTCTATTGACAGTGGATGACATCAGAAATGCGAACCTCATCTATATTATACCCTGAATAGTAGAAGACGCTACAAATGTGGGACAAGTTGAAGCCGTGAATTGGAGTATGTTCTTGAGTCAGCTGACTACGTAAACATGCCGATTCGGGACAGCGTGCATTATAAGGCATCGAAAAGTTTCCGCGTTTTAACTTCAAAATACATGGCAATCTTCTATACAGGGTATAATACAGATCAGTGAACCTAATATTATAAACCAGTCGAAAGATAGTCTGCTTTGCATGCATGCAGGCTACCTACATTTATAGAGCTGTAGCCAAACATTACAAAGTGCAAATAACGCACCTTGGAATGTCTATAGACTATGGCGTATGATCGACAAAGTTTTCAAAAAAAACTCCGCACCCCAACTGCTCGGGGAATCACACCCTGCTTAACGTGGTAACATGTACGCGACCAAGGGTAATTTCTGTTGCAAGTAAATTGTACACTGAAAAAAGTGTTTCATTCACTCTTTGTTTCTATTGTGATGTTTCCTTAAGGATCCAGAGAGATGTGTTTTGGAATTTTGCTAACGCTATCCCTTAAATTCCTTCCTTCCAGTGAAAAATATCGTTCTTTTTTACTTTAAAAAAATTATTTGGATGTCTCACTAGGACGTTTTAGGTCTAAAAGTGATTTTTCTTGATTTTCAATTTTTTTGGAATACAAATCAAGGGAAAACGATTCTTTCATTCTTTAAAGTGTTGTTCATTTATCGAGGAATTTTTCTCAAATTTTATGGAACCCAAAAATATTTTCAGAGATATTATTCTTAGAATACAGAAAAATCTAATTTCCTGACAACTGATGGTCTAGAATGGCTCCTAAACATCCTTCTCTGTGGAATAATGCGCACAAGATTTTATATGCAATGGGGAAGAGATAACCTTTATGTGTAATAGAATAAAATATTTACACTGGGTAACCCAAAGAAGCTCGACTTTCAAAATGCATTTGAGTGTGCTATCAAAATCTTGAAATTGTTCAAGATCTATATATAGATTAATTTAGCCAAATTCAAATATTTTCTAAACGTTTAACCACACTAAATAGAACAGTAACTAACTCTTTAAAACAATTTGATATCAATAATGTAATAACTGTAATGACTCAGGAAGACAAAAAATTATGATATTGGCAGTAGAGGTCCTGGTAAAATGCTTGGTTAAGAAAACTCCATGAATCACTAGATCGGAAAGGGACATCAGGCAATAAGCAATAAAATCGAATCACTGACATAAATTCCGACTAAGCTAAAAAATAGGGATGTTTCTCGGAATCTGAATGCGCTCGTATCAGATGGTTCTAGTCGAACTGAAGCTAGAACTTCTTTTTGAGCCAAAATTTTTATATGACCCGTACACCCGGTATATTCTGAGCGTATATTATATTATCATATGTATATCTAGGGCTATTGGAAGCACGTGACGCCATGCCGGGACCCACGTATCGCAACCCAGGACAGAAATGCAATCATTCTTGAGTTATTCTAAACAGAAGCTTGCGCGATCCTCTCCTGGGATCGAAATTGTCTATTTTGGGACAAATGCGGCTCTAATATCCGCAAAAAGTCTCTCATAGTCCAATCTCAATTTTTTGGTTCATGGTAGAGATGGTTAGATAAAAATATCCAAGGGTGAAGAGAAATTTATAGAGTTGGATCATTTTATGGAGCTCATCATCTATAGCAGTTTCTAGTTTTACACCTCCGTAAAAAATGATCGGTACAACTGTCACAAGGACTATCAAAAATCATTTCTTACTTCAAATAGGATAACTCAATGAAAAAAAAAGAGACAGAAATCGAAAAGAAGTTGGATAGCATATAAAATCGTAAGTCTGATGAGCATAAGCAAAGATATTTTCAACTCTTCCAGTTTAGTGAACCCTCTGAGTCTTTCTTGTAAAAATTTGGCTCGAAGCTTAGAAATGAATTCTCATTGACAAAGTTGTTGGAGAAAGCAAAAAGCTATTTTATATAATTTTAGTTGTCTGATCCAGATCGTTTATCCTTGTCGCGTTAATCTTGCTGTCACTTCACTTCTGAATTCTCTGGGATTAATATGCGACAAAGTGCAGAAACATGGGACAGCACTCAGACTCCATTTTCCAAACTTTTGTAGTACATGACGTTTTTTCTAGCAGTGCACCTTCACCAAAATGTTGGCCTTCTGTAGTGAATAATATTGCAATCCTTTATTATTCCTAATGATCTGTTGCATTGTAGGAACATTGCAATAGTTTGCACCCTCATGCTATCTCATATATCTCTTTCGATCCTATTCAATCTCTATGTACTACTTATAATCTTATGGAATCTCGTAAAATAACATGCAATCTCAATGAATTCATGAGCTATCTCTATAATATATGGTGCGATCTCACGCAGTCTCGTTGATCCTCTTGCAATCTGTTTCGATTTTACGCAATATTCTTCTGTCATATGAATGCAATCTTATTCAATCCCATGCAATCCAATGCAATCTCATGTAAGCACATGAAAGAATTTTGTGTAACATGATGCAATCTCGTGCATTTCTTTGGAATCTCACGCAATCTTATGCGACATTCAGCAATGTTATGCTGTTGTTTGTGACTCCATGCAATCCCTTTAGGTTCATGAGCAATCCCTCTAAATTATTGTGCAATCTTATATGGCCTCATTCAATCTTTTCAGTTCATATTTAAGCAATCTGGTGCAATGCTGTGGATTCTCACGAAGATACTTGTATCTCACGGTAATACCATGCATTCTCCATCACAGTGGAAACTTGGGGGTAAATTTTGTTGCAGGTAGAATCTAAACGGTGTTAACTTTACCTGGACACTTTAGGTGCGATAAGTCAACTTTGTGGGGTATTTTTGACAGGTGCTATTTCGAATAAACGCCATGGTCTCTAAAGTATAGATGATATGCTAATTGAATTATGTAAAACAAGGGCCTTCTATTAGGTGAAAACATGCAAGCGTCTATCTTTACTGGTCTTTATAATACACTGGATAGTTGATGACGTCACAAATGCGAGCCTGATCTATATTATACCCTAAACCTATGCGTCAAGTAAGGATGAAGAATATGTGAGAGTGTTTCATTCTATTTCTTATAGGTTCGGGAACCAAGATGGTGGCTTGATTATTTCTACTCAATAAAGGGCCCTCAGGACTGATCTGTATTCCACCCTAAATAGTGGACGACGTAGCGAATGCGGGCCGAGTTGAAGCCGTGAATCGGAGTATATTCTTGAGTCAGCTGACTATGCTTAGATGCCGATTCGGGACGGCGTACATTATTAGGCTTCGGAAAGTGTCCGCGTTTTAACCTAAGAATATATAGCGATCTTCTACCCAGGGTATGATATAGATCAGTGTTCATGATATATACCATCTAAAAAGATCATCTGCTTTGCAAACACTGATCTGAGTAATATACTGGATAGACGATGACGTCGCAAATGCGAGCCGACTTGAAGCCGTAAGATACGAAAAGAGCGCTAGATAGATGGGTATGTGCATCCGCCATTTTTGATTCATGTGAGTGGGGAGCAGCATGGTCATGCGTTAGAAAACACACCTTCAAACAGTTCTCCTCAACTCGGTCAGTCATATTTCCGTATTGAAATGGAAAAAACAAAGAATAGTGTTGCATTTGGAGCGATACTGATCTTAAAATATCAAGGAAACATTCAAACATTTTTCAATCGACTGAAAATCACGAAGCAGTAGTAGGTGGGTTTTACTTTTCCCCTTATTCCAAGATTCAAATTCCATTAATGTAAGCGTTTTTAAGTGAAACATAATTTTTTTGTAGCGGTAGAGTAACATGACCATAACGTCAACGAACTCCAATAGTACACTATCGACCAGTGTTGGCCCTAGTAAGTTGCCGAGAGAGCTCCAGACCTGTTCCGCGTTCCACCTAGGGAATACGCCATATTGGAACTTGAGAATGGGACAAATATTTGAAAGTTTCATCTATGAAGAAATCTGAAAAAAATAATATCTATACAAATATGCATATAAAATGTATGACAATAATGCCAATATTTTTACAGCGTAATTAAATTTTCTGTAAAAATGTAATGGGCCCAGATAAATATAAAATTGATGAAATGTCTTGAATAAAATATTGTTGATAATCATGTTCAATATTTTATTGGAATTCTAAATTTTCAATCGCTTGTAGGACTCTTACTCGATTCAAAGGCAAGGTAATTTCTCGAATCTTATTTTCCATCGAATTTGATCATGGAAAAACTAGAGTGTTATTATTGTTAACAATAATATGAGCGCCTTATAAGTGCAAAAACAATGCATTTAATGTGCATTACGCAAGACTTCATTTTCAGGTTGAGTTCTATTCAGAGTTACGAATATTTCATAATTCGTTTATTGAAAATCTCATTTTTTTCAACTTTTCAAGGTAACTGCAAAAAATATCAGCATTATTGTCATACATTTTATATGTATATTTGTAAAGGTTTTGTCCTTTTTAGATTTCTTCATAGATCAAGCTTACAGATATTCGTCCTATTCTCAACTTCCAATATGGCGTATTCCCTAGGCGGAAAGCGAAATAGGTCTAGAGCTCTCTCGGCAACTTACTAGGGCCAACACTGCTATCGACTAACAACAAAAAGCGTGATGTATTTATGTATTTAGACAGTGGAATAAGATTATTCTCATGACATCTCATCTTTAGAACCCTATAATGAATTCCTCTATTCTTATTCAGCAAAAAATAGATGATTTAAAATCGTCCGATGCTGATCCAGAAGGCAATGTCATACGGCATAAGCTCGTCTCTAAATCATAGATATTAAATCCAAACTCTGGAATATTTCAGAAGTTTAGGAAATTTGGAAATAGGAAAAAACGAATTTCTGTTATACGATCACAAATAAAGTAAATATCTGAAACTCCTGGAAACTAATTTGAAAAAACAAGGATCCAACTACCATACTTGGACAAAAACCCTAAAATCTCTCCATTGGAATTTGTAAAAACAACGAAAAATAAAAGAGAGTATAGACTTCGCTTGCTTTTTGTTTGCTTGATTCTAATCTTAACATGCTTCCTAATCAAAACTATGTGAATAATGATCTTAAAAAAGGATATTCCTAATAATATTCTAATTTTTTTGGTTAGATGAAGTATGGGACAAATGTTGAAATTGTGGTTATGTTACTTCAATTCTACACGAAAATTATATTCCACTCGGAAATGCTTTTATTTATAGAAGTTGAATGTTACGATAAAGTCAAAAGTATGCCTAACCTAACACTGCTTACTACAATTCGGTAAATTTATAAAATATTTGAATGTTTGCTCGATATTTTCGGATCAGTCTCAGCTACAAATGAACTATATTCTTGAAATTCTTACTCCAATACGTTAATGTGATTGCCCATTGAGGTAAACTGTTTTAAGGTTGTAAAAAACTGATTCGTTCAAAAATTCGAATCGAATAATTGTCATTAAACACGCTATTTTCACAACAATAAGCATGTTTATTGAGGCGCAATCATACTGCTTCACACTCACATGGATCAAAAATGGCGGATGCACGTACTCGCCTTTATAATGCTCTAATACGAGTATGTACTGAGTAAGGGTTCCTCTGGGGAGAGTTATGACATGTTCACTCCCACTTCTCGACTAGGGCCAACCGGAATGAGAAATTCGTCCTAAATCGCATGCGCGTAGAAAAGGCTGTCAAACCAACCGAACCTCAATTCAAAGTTGTTGTTTGCTGTAAATCGTCAAAGAGGAGGATTCTTTTCGAAATATCTGGGACACAAATCTTTATTTTCAATAAAATTTGAATGACTAAGGTACTAAAATTTATAATGAACATACATTTTCTTCATTCAACTATATTAGTAGGTCTCTGTTTTATGTTAAAATATTTTTAAACTTTCCTCTTCAACGTTCAGCATATTTAAATGTGCACGAAGATTGGAAAAACACTCTTACCTCAAAACCCAATACTTTCATTCTACTCTGCAAAAGTTTACAGAGTTACACATGCTAATTTGCACCAAAAGAATTAATTGTATTTCTGTAATAGATGTATGATAAAGCAAAACAAAAAATTCAGTCATAATATTCATTGAGTGAAATATAATAGCATCTAAGCCTTTCTTTTTCATGGCAGCTTTTTCTCATTCAAATAGTAATGTCGCAGCATACGTAATTTAAATTCTCAATGTCTGAAAACATTTATGCAAATATTGTCTTATGTATTCATTTTTAAAGGAAGAGAAAGATGGATTCAAATTGAAAATCGCGCTCTAAAAAGGACTCCCTCATTCCGGTTTGCCCTACCAATCAGGAACGATTCCCACATGTCCCAACTCTCGCTAGAGGAACACTATATAGAGTCAGCTGACTGTATCTTTGGCGCGACTGTGTTTGTGTGTTTGGCGCAACTCTGTTAGTTTGTTGATGTGTCAAAAGATACTCGTATCGATAGCTTCTTTTCGGCTCACGTTTCAACCCTTAAATACATGGCTATCTCCTATCCAGGACTTAATATAGATCAGTATTCATAATATATACCACGTAAAAAGATCGTCTCCTTGGCGAACACTAATATGTGTAATAGACTAGATAGACGACCGCTTTGCACATGCGAGCCGAGTTGGAGCCGTAAGATACGAGTATGTTTTCCCCTTAAGTCAGCTGACTGTATCTTTGTCGCAAATACATGTCTATCTCCTATCCAGTGTATTATACAAATCAGTGGGTGCAAATAATGTACCTTCCAATGTCTAAAGACTATGGCGTATGATCGACAAAGTTGTCAAACTAAAACTCCGTGCCCCAAGTGGTCGGCGAATCGCACCCTGATTAACTTGGTAATCCCATTCAATCTTCAGAGATCTCATGCAATATCATGGAATCACTTGAAATATTTTCCAGTTTGTACGGAAGTCCTCAGGGTTATATTTTCGAGGGGAAATTCATTTCAGGACCATTAGAACTTTTCGTGTTCCGTTATAGTTCAGTGAAGGAAACAAGCAAGTACTTTGCAAAAAGCCTCATCCTCTTTGTTGTGTGTCGGTAGGTACCTTGCGCCTTGTTGACTTTGAACTACGTTCGATTAGACTGGACTGACAGTATGTGTCTGATCAAATTTTTTCCACTTGGAAGAACAGCCCTTGCCAGCATATCCGAGAGAGTATCCTCTGCCTGATGCCTAGGCACAAAGTGCCGCCTGAACATCATCGTTCCCACACTCTAGGAACTTTTCATACCATCCCAAGTTACAGGGAATGCGGAAAAAAATTACTGGGAAGGAGAGACATATGATGTCTTCCTCTGCAGTGCAGAAAATTTCGATTTTACTTGTCTTGTCTAGAGAATATAAGGCTTATATATTCAAATGAATAGTTATTTTTTCAATCGAAACGTTTTTTATAGAAACGACGTTTATGGACGTACTTTGAGCCTAGGATAGCGAAAAATTAAAAAAAATAGTTTAAATTTCAACCGCCCTACATGAATAATAATATGATTATGAAAGTCCAATTCGCGGTTGAAAGTATCTCTTTTCTTCTGAGAAAAAAAAACTAATTTGCATCCAAGGATTTAAAAACCTAACTTATGAAATGCATTTTCAATAAAAAAGTTATAATTTCAACTAAGCAGTCAAGTAATTGAACAATAGTATAACTCCAAACAATTATTATTCAGATCCATATTCCCTGTCTCTAATGTCACATTCTACCTTTACAGATATTCATGGAAAGAAAAAAAATGAATATTGGTTAGCGTTCGATGCAGTTACAGTTTAAAAAAAGTAAAACGTTTGGAAGCTTTTTGAATCCATCTCATCGTTACTTTGAACAAGTCCGTCTCTTCTGAGCATGGAAATGCTCGAATATCTCATATATCCCACAATTTCTCATATGAAGTTGAAATCAAAGCATTCGAACGTGCCATTCATCTACGCCATGCTCGCAGATTCGGCGCAAGCTCTTTTTTTCTTCCTTTTTTTGTTCCTTTTTTTCGTCTATCATGTCTACATTCGACCATCTATCCCTTTCGATTGGATTTACTTTATATACTCACTCGAGCCCAACGCAACGCGACGTACGAAGCTGCAGAATCGGCAGAAGGGATACTTTTTTTACAGCCATGGCAATAACGAACACGTCAATTGTCCATATCCTCCCAACTGTCCACTGACTTTTTCCTATTCTCTCTCCACTTTGAATTTTTTATCCATTACTGCTTTTTAATGGCATGGCTATGATTGCTTTCCTTTTTCATTCCAAAACATACGTGTCTGATTCTCTAATCCATGTGCTTTAGATTTATTTACTTGTTCAATATATAAAGAAACTTGGATTTCTCTTACATCTCCCCCCTTCCTCATCACATCTGATTCTATCCTCTCCTACCCCTCTCTTTCCCTCACCCCTATCACTGTCTTTTCCGTCTCTTACTTCATTTGATAACCTCCAACCCTTTTTCCTTACTCCCCTCCCGATTTTCTGACTTTACCACATTTTCTTAACCCACAATCCCTTCGCTTTTCTCCTCCGTGCTCAATCTCCCTTTACTCTTAACTATTTCATCCTGAACTCCACCTTCTTATCCTCCTAACCCTTTACTTCGATCTCATCAATTTTCTTCTGCTTCCTCACCTTTCACTTTCATTTCTCATAATTTATCCCCCTTCACCCGTTGCTACCTCTTTTCTTCTCTCCGACGCTCCCCTTCTCACAGTAAAAACTTGGGATCAAATTTTGTTGCAGGTAGAATCTGAATGGTGTTTACTTCACCATGGCACTTTGGGCACGATAAGCGAACTATGTAGGGTATTCTTGATAGATGTTTCCTCGAATTTACGCCATGGTCTTTGAAGTATAGATGGGGTGGCAGTGTGTCATTCTTTTCTTTATAGGTGTCGGAACTAACATGGCAGCTCGATTATTCCCACTCGATAGAGGGCCCTCAGAAACTGATTTGTGTTATACCATGGATACAAGATCGCATCACGAATGTGGGCCTGATCCGAATTGAACCCTGGAGGGTGGATGACGTCACAGTGCCGGCCGAGATGGAGCCGTAAATTGGAGTATCTTCATGAGTCAGTAGACTATGTTAGCATGCCGGTTACGGACAGCTTGCATCATCGGGCGTCTAAAAGTGTCCACGTTTCAACCAAAAATTACATGGCTATCTTCTATCCAGGGTATAATACAGATCAGTATTCGTAATACATTTCACGCGATAAGATGATCTGGTGCGCATGAATACGGGCAACCTGCATGTATAGAGTTGTGGCCTCAGATAACAAGGTGCAAATAACGCATCTTGCAATGTCTATAGGCTAAGGCGTATGATCGACGAAGTGATTGAAATAAAACTCTGTACCTCACGTGGTTGGCAAATCACACCTTGTCTAGCTTGGTAGTTTGTACACTACCAAGGGTGATTTCCGTTACAGGTGAATAGTCCCCTGAAACGAGTGCTTCTTTCACACTTTGTTTTTACTGTGCTCGCCTATACCTTCTGATTGTATCCTTTCTCATCGTTCCCTTACTTTATTTCATAACCCTTACTTCCCCTACCACCATAAACCCCTCACCTTCCCCACTACCTCCAGCCCCTCACTCACCCCAACTTATCTTAAACCCCCTCTCTTACTCATTCTACCATTCTCTACCTTCGCCTTACTTCCTCATCCCTCGATCCCTTCACTTTCCTTCTTTAGGTTACATCCCTCTCATTCTCTACTTCCGAACCTCGCACCTTAATTTTCTATTTCCTCAATCCTCCCGTCTCTTCTCATCATTTCCTCTTTCCTTCCTCCAAGCCTCACTCGTCTTACCTATACTTTCTTTTTCCTTGCTCCTTAATATTCTCCCCTCCTTTTTGGACCTCCCCTTTCCCTATCAGAACTCTTCATCACATCTCTCCACCCTTTATCCCTTGTCCTTACCTCTCCTCACCTATTATCTCTTGTCCTCACCTCTTCTTATCCCTTGTCCTCACATCTCTATACCCATTTTCCCTTACCTCTTTTCCCTGTAAAAATTCCTCTCTTGCCCTTTTCTCCCGGAAGGAAGTAAAATGAACGTGCACCCCACCGAAATCGGAAACGATTTTGAAGAATTGAAGGGATCTGAGTGATTCCGCATGATTTTTGGGATTCGAAAAACGGCTAGAGAATTGAGGAGGATAAGAAGGGATGATAAATGTCGATAAGATATAAAGTCACTTATTAAGTTGAGATTCAATTGTCGGAATTTCGGTTTTCTTCAATTTTCCACAAGTGAATTCTCAAAAGTTGAAATTTAAGAAAAAAGTTGATTTTATGTAGAAAAAGATTCTTTTTAATCGTGCCTCCTTTTTTCTTCAAATTTTCAAAAGAGAACCTGATTTTTTTCAAGGAAATTTCTATCAATTTTTCTTTATGGTTGGAAAATGAACTTGGTGAAAATTTATGCATTGTTTTAGAATTGTGTGTCTTTGTTGGAAAAGTGTTCAATACACCTGATTTTAGATGATTATCAAGTGGAAAATATTTTAATCATCATTTAACTTGAGTTTCTCCTTTTTTCGAATAATTTATCTTTTTTGACTCTGATTCTTATTCTGTGGTCCAGAAAAATTCTTTATTGGTTAATAATCCAGCATACAGAAGTATGATTTCAGAAATCTAATAAAGCTATCGAAAATAATTTTTTTTAACAATTTGAGTCACGATTTTTCTTAGATGTTGTGAAACTCTCATTTCGATGTGAAATTTGCTCTGAATAAGATATTACTTTCATTTTCCGATTTAATTTGAATACAGTATATTTTCACAGTAAATCTACAGGTTTGATACAGCAGCACGACACAAACGAACATAACAACTACAACAGAACATTTCTATAAAATGCATCATAACACGTATAACCTCTTCGAAACCCCCAAAACCTTAGTGAAATGTTACTAAAGTAGTTTTAAGTTGGGATTCGTGTATGCAACCCAATTTTTTTCAGTGACTGTACATGTCATATTCTTAATGTGTATTTGTATCTTCATTATTAATAATAATTGAATAAATTACTCATTCCAATAATGCACGGCTGCTTTTTTTTAACAATTGTGCTAATATACATTCTTTTTTCTGCTTTCAGCTGCCCAAATTCCACAGCGCGGAAGTAAGTAACCCTTTTTTTATTTTCATCATTTTCGCTCTAATTAAATTGTTTTTTCTTCTTTTTACTTAAATTGTCCATTTTTTTTTTGCTTTATATAAAATATAACACTGCCCTTAATTGATGAATCACTTAGCCTCTACTGTAGCTCCCTGAATTATTCATAAACCTGCAAAAATGAATGTCATATTTTTCCATTTTCTTTCAAACCTCTAATTAGTTATTGAAATTGGAAAAATTAACTATTTCAAAACAATCTGCGGTTGGAATAATTTGAAGTTCATTTTATCAATTAGTTTCTATAAATTCATTTCCACGAACAAGTTACCTCAAATTAAGATGAAGTTAAATTTTATTATGCATAAAATCGGCAGTATAGAATAAATAATTCTCCTATGCGATTTGACATAAATTATTAATTTTCATGGTAATTATTTGATTGTTACGAACGTATTTTCTATGTTTATGTCAATTCCCATTTTCTTTTCCATACATACAAGCTATATCACTCATCCATTATCAATTATATGTATAATTATTTTATTCGAAACAACCTGCTGATGTATCGACTTTTTCCGATTTTTTAGTCGAAGAGGAATTTTATAATTTATAATTTATCGATTAATTAATCAATCATTCAACAATTAAAGGGCACAATTTTACGGCCAAACGGGTGACTATTCGAGTTTTCTCCCTGCATATTCTATGTATCATTTTTTTGTCACGAAGCTTTTTTTAGTAAGACTGTTTCTATATTGTTCGAAAATGAAAAAAGCGTTATTGTTGTGCGCCTAGCAAAAGGCAATCTGTCGGTGCGTTGTGTCAGCTTTTTCTGGCCGAAGACGCTTGCCTGTCTTTGGACATTCGGTCGTCTTTGGAAAATCGGCCGTCTTTGGACACTCGACTGTCTTTGGACGCTCGGCCGTCTTTGGTCTTTTTGTCGTCTTTGGTCCTTTTGTCGTCTTTGGACAGTCGGCAGTCCTTCGACTCTCGGCCGTCTTTGGTCTTTTTGTCGTCTTTGGTCCTTTTGTCGTCTTCGGACAGTCAGCAGTCCTTTGACTCTCGACTGTCTTTGGACGCTTGGCCGTCTTTGGTCTTCTTGTCGTCTTTAGTCCTTTTGTCGTCTTTGGAAAGTCCGGCGTCCTTTGACTCTGGACTGTCTTTGGACGCTCGGCCGTCCTTGGCCATTCGGTCATCTTTGGTAATTCGGTCTTCTTTGGTCATCCGGTTGTCTTTGGGCAGTCGGTCATCCTTCGACACTTGCCTGTCTTCGGATGCTCTTCCGTCTTTGGTCATTCGGTCGTCTTTGGACAATCTGCCGTGCTTTCTCACTAGACTGTCTTTGAACGATCAGCTGTCTCCTGACACTCGGTCGTGTTTGGACAGTAGGCCATCCTGTGACACTCGACTGTCTTTAAAGATCGGCCGCCTATGTTTATTCGGTCGTCTTTGAACAGTCTGCCGTCTTTTGACACTCAACTGCCTTAAAACGCTCGGCCGTCTTTGGTCATCCAGTCATCTTTGGAAAGTCGTCCGTCTTTGCACGTCGGGCCGCCCCATGACATTTGGCTGTCTTTGAACAGTCAGCCGTCTTTGGTTATTCGAACGCTTTCGGAAAGTCGGCCTTCCTTTGGCGCTCGATTGTTTTTGGTCATTTAGTCTATTCGGACAGTCGGCCGTCCTTTGACACTTGACTGTTTTTGAAAGCCCGGCCCTCTTTGATCACTCGGTTGTCTTTGGACAGTCATCCGACCTTTGACACTCAAATGTCTCTGGACGCTCGGCCGTCTTTTGTAAATCGATCATCTTTGGACACTCGGCTGTCTGGTCATTCGGTCGTTGTTGGACAGTCGGCCGTCTTTCTCAACTCAACCGTCCTTAGACGCTTGGCCCTCTTTGTCACTCGGTTGTCTTTGGACAGTCATCCGACCTTTGAAACTCGAATGTCTCTGGACGCTCGGCCGTCTTTTGTAAATCGATCATCTTTGGACACTCGGCTGTCTGGTCATTCGGTCGTTGTTGGACAGTCGGCCGTCCTTCTCAACTCAACCGTCCTTAGACGCTTGGCCCTCTTTGTCACCTGGTTGTCTTTGGACAGTCATCCGACCTTTGACACTCGAATGTCTCTGGACGCTCGGCCGGCTTCGTTCAATCAGTCGTCTTTTGACAGCAGCCGTCCTTTGAGACTCGGCTGTTTTTGTACACTCGGCCGTCTCTGGTCATTCGATCATCTTTGGATTGTCAGCCGTTTTTGAACAGTATGTTGTCTCTTGACAGTCAGCCATCTTTTTACAGGCCGCCATCTTTGGACTTTTGCCTGCCACTTGACGCTCGGCTGTATTTGAAGCGTCTCTGGATAGAAAAGGCTAATCTCTGCAAAGCGCACAATACCATTCTTTGTTTTTATCGAAATCTAATTAATTTTTGTGTTTGTGTAATCATAATAATCTGATTTCTAATCAAATTCATCATTTCAGCTTGCAAGAGGAAAGACGAGATGGCGACCCAGGCAGAACACCAACAGCCCGCCCCCAAGAAACCCCGCCTGGTTTTCACAGACCTTCAGCGCCGTACTCTACAGGCTATTTTTAAGGTAAGTTCAAACTCGAGCAATAATAAATATTAATAAATTGGTGAAAAATGGGGCCGTTGTGAAAATTTGAATCACGAGTCTCTAGAGAAACGGAAAGTGAGTAATTATTTCCGCTGGCTGCCTTCGAAGCTCTGGTGGCAAAGCACTCGTCCGAAAATCGGAAGACCCTGGGTTCTTATCCTAGCAGATTTAAAAGGCAGTCTCTCTTTCACAAGAATGTATATTCAATTTTACAATCTAAAAATTTCGCATCCAGTCAGAATGACGTGAAAATATTTTCAATGATCCGAATAGTTGATCGGGTTGATGCAGTAGATTTCTGGTTTGCGATTGTTAAACAGAATCTCCCGTTAGGACTACAAAAATACAAGTATAAATGCAGTTGATTAATTGAAAGTGGATGAAAACCAAGTGCAGGTGACTACCTAAATAGGAAACTATTGTGAGAAAAATACTAAATAAAGGTCCCATCATTTTGAAGAGATTAGGCATGAGTAGAAAATGGGTTCAAGTTAGGGAGCGGAAATGAGAAACAAAACTGGTACTCAGGCGCAGACATAAACCAGGCTAAGGTCATGTTATGGAGTCTTTGGCGTGGATCCAAAGGATTAAATGGAGACCTATCACTGTATGCATCGCATTCTCAATCCCTTTATTATACACATAATATAACCACATCATAAAATATTACGAATTTGATATAAAAATTAGCAATTTTTGAAGAAAATAAGATAGATATCCAACCAAAAAAAGGTATTTAATTGAAACTATAAGAGAATATTGGATTTTCAACTGCTAGAGTAAAACAGGAAAGATGAGTGAAATGAGAAAAGAGACCAGCGACAAGAAAATTGTCGCAGCTCGTATGATTTTGGTAGAGTGGGAGTATAGCACGACACTGCAACTCCGCGACCACGAGTCGCACCAATACCGAACGGTATCGTGCGAACCGCTGGTTCCTCGCGGTCTTTATTACAAAACAGCATATATTTCATCTATATGGGATAGTTTATCAGAAAAAATTTTGGTTTGTGAATCAATCTCTTTAGGTTGAGGATTCAACTTTTCTGTTCAAAATGCGTCTTTTCAATGATAATTAGGTTTTTGTTCGTTTAGTTGAATCAAACCGTTTTGTGGTTGAAATATCAATTATCTCTGTATCTTATTAGGAATTGACTCTTTCAGCGGCTTCGTCCCAATGGGTAGCAAATTCAATAATTTTAATATAAATTCAACGAGTTCTTCTCATTGGTTAAAAATAAATCTTTTTTGGACAAAGATCTATCTGTCTTGTTGAAACTTCATCTCTCTCGGTTGAAAATTCAACTTTTGAAAATCCTAAAATTTCTAGACATTTCACTTATAATTTGTCCATCAAATTAACAAATTTTATTTGATTGAAATATTATTTACTGTACACTACATGTGGTTAAATAAAATATAGACTTACTGTCATTCTACTAAAGACAGCCCAAAATGAACATTCCTCCTATTCAATATTTTTTAATCTTTCATGGATTTTTAAAAACCTTCCTCGATAAAGTGAATCAGGAATTTATAGAATTTTCAAACTAGGATAAAATTATTTGCAACACTTTTTTTATCTAACTACTGTAAATTCGTCTAGGGAAGAAATAAATTTGGTATTAACATGACCTGAATGTCTTTTGACACGGTTCTCATATCATTTCCATTCATTCATGTTTGGATTTTTGATTATTTAAAATAATGGAGATTGAAGATTAAAATTATTGTTAGCGGTTCGCCAAATAATGAAAATGGTGATTCTTGAAAAATAGCAATAATATAAAATAAGCAATATTTTTTTTTTCAAATTTATGTATTGCACATTATGAGACGCGCGTAGAATTGAACAGTAAATAACTAAAATACTGAGTGCAGGTGAAGAACTGCTCGCGAAATTATTCAAGACGGATCGATAGTTGGACGCTCGGTTGACGCGCAACAGAATTCAACTATCTACAAATGTGCACATGATTGCGCAGGTTTAGAAACATCGCTCTTCTTAGCAACGCGAAATTTATTATCAATACAATCTTTGACGAAATTAAAGTGTTAATATTTAATTAAATTGTTCAATTTTCTCCTCAAATCTTGAACTTTTACCCAAAAAAAAAACATTCTTAACCCGGATTTAGAATTTTCAAAAGGAAAAAAATACATCTTTTACCAAACATTTATATCTTTCACCAAATTGTTGAATTCGAAACTCGAAGATATTAAATTCCAACCAAAAACTAATCAAAGACCGAAAAGTTGAATTTCCAACTGAAATTATGGATCAAAATACTTTTTTACCTAAAAAAAACTAATTTCCACAAAAATGTGTATTTACAACTGAATAATCGAATTCCCAACCGAATAGTTGAAATTTCCCCCAGAACAATTCAATCTTCTATAAAAAGTATGAGTTTTAGAAGAAAAAGTTCATTTTCAATCAAAAAGTTCCATTTTTTACTAAATCATTTGATATTGAATCGGAAGGACCAATTTCTTACGAAACAGTTGTGTCAATTTCTGATCTGAAAAGGGCATATGATATGAAATACAGTGAACTTTTGAACCTGAAACGAGAAGTTAAATTTTCAACTAAAATCATCAATTTCAGCCTGAAAACTGAATTCATTTTTAAGTAGTTTGATTCAAAACCAAGTGTTTCTTTTTTCACGAAAAAAGATCAATTCACAACATGTAATATTTGATATTTTACCAAAACAAATTGTTGATTTGAAACAGAAAAAATGGATTCGACCTCACTAGACTGATTCCGAAAACTAAGTTAAATACATCACCAAAAAGGATTGATTACCAACCAGGAAAGATATGAAATTCCAAGAAAAATGTTTATTGGCAACGAAATAATAGAATTTCCAAACAATTTATTAAATTTCGAATCAAAATGAATCCAATATTCTACCAAAAGTATGAGTTTCCACTTAAAAAAGTGTATTTTTATTAGAAGAGTTCCACATCCTACCAAATTGTTTGGATTTCAAGTCAAAAGGATGAATTTAAAAAACAGTTAAATTTTACACCTAAAAATATGAAAGTCTAACAAATAAGTAAATTCACAATCGAATAATCGAATCTTCAACTCAAATTTTTATTTTCAGAACCCAAAGATGAATCATCTACAAAAAAGTTGAAATTCCAACCCAAAAATATCATTATTCAACAAGAAAGTGAATTGCCTACCGAATAGTCGAATTTTACATTAAATAGTTCGATTCCTAGCCATAAAAATTGTTATTGAGGATCGGAAAATGTAAAATAGTGAACAAAAATTAATTATTGGGAATAAAAGCATACATTTTCAGCGGAATAGTTGAACTTTTAACAGAAGAGTTAAAAATTCAATCAATTATTTATAACAATTGTAATAAATTTTTGTAGAGTGTCTCCGCGGTTTAAGACAATGTCTTTCGTCGCTTGAGTTCCTCTTCAACGTGTGTTCCATTCTGTTAATGTATGATCCATGAACCTGAACACAAGAATAAAAAATTACTACTCTTTATTAACTCGATACAAAAAAAAATAATAGTGAATAAAAAACGACTTCATATAAAGAATCATATTTTGAATTCGGATTGCATTGTTGTCCTCATCTTTTGAATATCCATAGCATCAGGGGTTTCCTCTCGAAATATACATGTTTCTGTACCCTGCAGTAATAATATTTTCCTGAATACTCTTGTACACCACAAAGCAACCATGAGGTACAATGATTCTAATTTCTTAGATTAAAGCACAATTTGCTACTCTCATTTACTTTTTTTCGAATAAGATTGGGGTTGAAAGCTCTCAAAAACATAGCATTGGCCGCTTAATAAGGACAGGATGAATTTCCATAAAAATGGGTGTATTAAATGATAATGTTCTGATTTTTATATCATAATTTTATATTTTTCCGATTGATTAAACTTGGATAGAGCGAATATTTAACGATAAAGAGATGTATAACTATGAGCAGTCTACTATATTTTGCAATTTCCATACTTTTGGAGGAGGTTCTTATGCGTTTGACGGAAATTAGAGTTTCAATTTATTTGAGGTTACGTATTACCATTTCGATCGGTTTTGATAGGGATAGGAATCTTTTTATCTGTGTTGCATTACGAGAAATGAAAAAAAGGACACAAAGGGCATCCTAAGGGATTTCGAGTTGTTGAAACCTGCCATTGCAAGCCTTCTTAGCCGTTACCGGGAAATGCATTTTTGTGGGTTTTGAAGGAAAGCTTCGAATTTTCTAATGCCAATTGTTAAACGTACCTCAAAATTTCTATATTGTGAATTCGTCGAATTACCACTGGTTGAGTATTCTGCTGACATCCGCATTTAAGGAGGAGTTAGGTAATCTGTGAAAGGAACAAGTTTTCTGCGAAAAATTCTGTTTGAAATATATATTTTTTTCATTTAGAGGTTAGTTTTCGTTCACCCTGAAACTTGCAGTCATGCAATATGAAAAATCATGTTAAAGCTCATCGTGTGATGTGAGGAATATTCAGAACAAGTTTTATTATTGAAATGAAAAATCAACTGAAAAAGTGAATATGATGTAGGGAGTAAAATTAATTTCCCTCGCTGTGTAATTTCTGTGAAATCCAGATGGTAATATCTGACGTTTCGCGAAGAAAAGGCCCCAACGGAGATCAGGCAAATTGTACGGGCGAAACGACTGAATACACAGTC
This sequence comes from Neuroterus valhalla, assembly GCA_011762715.2. Taxonomy (NCBI): domain Eukaryota; kingdom Metazoa; phylum Arthropoda; class Insecta; order Hymenoptera; family Cynipidae; genus Neuroterus; species Neuroterus valhalla. The sequence goes on from WSXT02000030.1 coordinate 2,315,683, forward strand.
TATCAGTAAGTGGGGGACAGTCTCGAAAATCTACCCCCTCTACTACGAAACCAACGCGCACGTCAAGCTTGCTCCAGCAGTAGGATTGTGTGGTAAGTGGAGGGGAGGAACTACTCGGTCCCTCCATCGTACCACCGACTCGGCTAGAGTCGCCTCTAAATAGTCAATTCACGTCACACCTTGCAGTTGAATAAATATTCGAATTTTGTAGATTGAATAATTATTCTTTTATTACCATGAAAGAGCATCTCTAGCACTATCAGCAGCAATGAAAATCTGAAAATCGATTTTTCCCCCGTTTGAGCTTCTTCTTCGCGGAACGTCATTTTATTATATTTCCCATGATGCACGACGTGTCTGACTAGAAACGGCTTATACTACTGTCTGACGGAAAGTAGGACGACTACTGTGTTTTGTTCAGCAGCTTGCTGTTCAACATATGAAGACCTGGAATTCAAAACCGGCTAACCCACAAAAATTTTATTTGACAGGACGATAAATAAACATTTCTATTTCGTAATTTTCATTGATTTTGACCGTTATTGTATAGAATATGCTAATTTTTAGCTCAACATGTATTATACATTTATACATGTATATATGTATATATACAAACATGTATTATATATCATAATGACCAGAAAGGATTGTAGAATAAGGTCATTTGTGGATAAATTCGACTTACGCTTTGTGAAAGGCGAGGTCAACACAAAAAAGTTGAAGTCGACGCACCACTTGACACTTTCCGGGAATGACACATATCCAGAAACAAGTTTTTTACTGTGACCGACCAAACGTAGCTTTATTATAGGGTCTAGTATACTAATCAGTCAATATATGGCGTTGGGAGTATTATATAGTTTCAAAAACCTCGCGCGAAGAGAAAAAAACACGGATTTTCCATAAGAGCCTGTATGGGGATAGCCGGTTTTGAATTCCGT
>WSXT02000030.1:2316723-2341806 GCA_011762715.2 Neuroterus valhalla
GAGTCACCCGAAGAGGATCTTTCCTTTTCGTAAACTAATCTTTCGTTGGGTTTGTCTTGATTCTCTCGCTTTGTCCTGAAAACTTCATTATTTTACAACGGAAATTTCAGAAGCGGGCGCAAAGTAGCGTTTTCCGTCTGGGGACAGAATGAGTGGGCGCAAAAAGAGCGCCCTTTCCGCCTTGGGCGGAAGTTTTTAAGTTTATTAGAAGAAGCACAAACTACTTTTCTTTTTTTTAGAAAATTGACGAATAACACTAGTGTGGAAAAAATGTGGAGGACACATTTTTTTATAAATGAAGTAACAGACAAGCGAAAGATATGCTACTGTTGTCGACGATAAAATCCATCGTCTCTCGAAAATAATGAAATCTCGAACACCGATTGTGACGTTCTGCGATTTACGTTACAGAAAGAGTCGAAATTCGATCGAGGTCTCGCGGCAAACCGATGCACAATGTACGTTAATATTTTTTTAATTGTTTTATTTAATCCTTAGAGGATTCCAAACATTTAAATAACGGTATAGGCAGTAAAGATGGATACTTGGGGATGTTACAGCTTAAAATTGGTTCGGAATAAATAGGAATCATTTAAGGTCCTTATCACCTGAATTTTAGAAATGAATCTTGGAATCAGACAAATACTGAATTTGTTTCCAACCATTTTAAGGTGTAACAAACCTGAATACACTAACGATGGATGGTGTTAAAACACAAGCCGGTTGACCCAGTAAAAATTAGCCTTAACTTGGAAGGCGGAAGCATTGTCCAGAATACGGATAAGAATATTCTTAGCAGTAACTTTGGAAACCTTTTCAGAATCCGCGTCAAATAAGCTCTAGTAAAAGGAAATTGGCCTTGCGTGTATTGAATTATCAAGTTAGGAAGACGAAAAAGATGTTGAAATTGTCAAGGAATTTTTGTTGAAGTTTTTCTTCTTCGTCTATCTCATGCAATAATACAGTACCTATTAGGCTAATTTCTTATTTTTTGAATAAAAATGACTGCTCTTTCAATGTCAATGCCAATTTTTTATGGATCAACTGGTAAGTATTCCGGTACCATTCGTCAGTAATGTATTATACTGAATAGCAGTTTTTAATGACGAATATTCCCTTCCAAAGATAAAACAAAGCTAGAAGCCTCGATCGAATTTTTTATCACTGCTCAATTTTTAATTTAGTGCCATAAATTGCCATTGTTCGTTTATACATTAAGGAGTATTTTCAACGACCATTCTAGTCTTTGTTCAGGGAACTCATAGTTCTATCCGAACTTCGTGAAACGGGTACCAATATGGTGGAAGTACTTCTAAGAGCGAATCGCAGTCTTCTTCAATGAGGATAACATTTCAATCCTCTTCTAAAATCAATTATAGGAATATCCTGATTTTTATCAACAATCCCGTGTAGAAATCTTGATGAGGTATTGTTGGGGCCCTGATGGGATTTCCCTATTATTCTCGAGGTCCGCATCAGGCAAATAATTATGGACCATGCCAGTTTGGTTCCGCAAAAATGTTGGGGGCCATCGAACAAAATTCGATGAGGCTCTTACCAAATATCCTTATCAATCACAATTAATCACAAATAAATGCCGTTCTCGTTTTTTCCATTCACGAAATTATCGCAGTAAAGCATGATAAATTTCCGAAAGCAAGAGCTAATTGCCTTGTTCGTTTCGGAGAAAGGCATAAATCTAGTTCTAGGTTTTCCTTTGCAACGCTTAAATTTAATCTATTTTTGGAGTATACAGTTAACATATAAAATTTGAGGTCCTTTCTTAACAAATTCGACTAAAGGGAAGTCGTAGATTTCTCCCGTATCAGAGATGATTATACAAAATACAATAATTCAAGTACTGGCACTGTCAAAATAGAAGAAATTTTATTTCATATTCAATAATCAATGCAAGCATTTCACGCTAGAAGACGTCCAGCCGCCTTAATGACAGATTAGGTTAGACGATTGCGAACATGTGATAAAGTAGGAGCGCACTTATTGGCCGAAGATGGAGCTTAATCCAAGGGGGATAACCAATGAAAACTGAATCACGTGACCAGTAGCTATTCGCGCGCAATTTAAATCTGTCTCTTTCAGTATTTGTCTGACCCATTGAAAATGTTGCCATGTTTTGACCTGAATAGGTTCCTGAAAGGGCCGCCCTCATGAGTGAAAGCTGTTGAGGCCCCTGACAAAGCCCCAATATTAATAGGGGCTGCTATGGCAATTTCTACACGGGATATTCCCATTATTGAAAAACTTAACAGTTTAAAAAATGGTATTAAGTCCAGAAGATTGACGATTAAAGCTCTTCAGAAAGTTTTTTGTAATTTGAGTTCTTGCTCTTCAGACTCCAATTCAATTGCCATGTTCGAATCAGAGCAGAGAAGAAACCACAAACCCTGAATACAGAATCAATTTCGATTCATTCCAAATAGAGCAACAACTCAAATTTCAAGATTCCAGTTTTACTTTAGGAGTTCTTTAAACTTAAGTTTTATTTTATCGCGTCAATGTCAGGAGAATATTAGAAATGAGGATTCGAGAGTGAAAGAGAGGGTAGATAAATCATCGAGCAACTAGTGGCAGCTCAAGTCAACGAAAGTAGACTCGTCGATTCCTCGTTGGTCACGTAAGTGTGGAACGTTTTTACGGGCATGTGCTAACGTGGTGAACTTTGTGCACGTGTGCCAAGTGATATAAAATATCTGGATGGACGCTTTTGTGAAAAATAGCGGGAAAAAGAGAGAAATAATATTAAATGCGGTGTAGCGGTGCAAAGGAGACTCGAATTGCACTCAATACCGTGCTGTATTGTGAGCTGTGCTTTTGTAAATACGAAACTTTTATTACGCAAGCGTTGTTGTAAAGGGGATGCAAAACGTGTGATTCAGACAGTTTCAGCAAATACCTGCACTAGCAAGCTCCATTTTTCAGCAAATCTATCCAAAAGTCAGTCATGATTCAAACATTCCAATTTGAGAGTAAGATCTAAGAATTTGGGATTTGAAGATTCTGAATTGTCAGAACACTATTTATTAGAAAATAATTAAGTTATTCGGAAAATTTCGCACTAGGGTTAATTCTAAATTGGAACGAGTACTCTAGTTCAAGTATTATTTTCTGTATTGTTATACAACACCCACGGATAGTATCTGAATACTATCCGGGTAAGGTATTACAAATTAGCCTACACTTTGAAGTGTCCAAAAATGAGGAACATACACTACCGTCGGATAGTATCGGATCAACAACCGGTTAACTTTCAGAAATTGGCCCTTGTCTTCAAAAGGAAATAGCGTCACCCAGGGTATTGATACAAATATTTTTTACTTCAACTCGAACACTCTTCAGGAATTAGGAAAATAAAAAATCTCCATCGGTTTATGAGATGATAATTTTCTTGTGTTGCCTTTTTCACATGATATTTTGGTACCTACTTGGTTTAATAACTTAAACTAATGCTCATTTGATGCAAAATTCGATAACCTTATTAACGGCTTTCCAAAAATATTCTAATCCTAATATTGGCCTTCAAAATCAAGACTAATTTTCAGTAGGTCAGCCGGTTCGTAGTCCGATACTATCCGATATACGGAAGAAAACCAGTTTTCCAAAATTTTTCATACAGCCTGTACATCAATTCATTAAATCACCTTATACTACCAAATTTTCCGAACAATTTGAGAACAAACTGAACAGCTCAAATAGAAGCTTCAATCATATTTCATCAAAATTTGAAGCTGAAATCAAATAAAATTATTGGAATGTTGCTCTCATGACTGAAAAGAGCCGTAATGAGATGACAGTGAATTTCACAAACGTGCCATTCGTAGGTTTCATATGCAAAGAAGAATTAATATCGTTCCCGATCGAATTGAACAAGATAAGAGTAAAGTCGAATAAATAAAACGAAGCTGAGTGGCGCTCTAGGAGGACCGGGAAGCGCGAAGAGTCATTGTATAAATTCACCGTACCAAAACACGGCAGTTCCGGCTGCCGGACTAAGATCATATATAGTACAAAGTAAACATATATTATTGTAATAATGGATTAACTAAATGTAAGCGAAATCTGAGGCTCTCGCCGCTTAAAGTACCTAGCGATTAATAGAGATTAACGTTACTGGCTTCGTGAAATGCGTCGATTTTCCATACAGAAGTTTCATCCTTAAGGAGGGCGTTTAGGTGCATAGCTGTACATTATGTGATTTACCTTCGCAATCTCGTGCAAAGACGACGTTCTCCAAAAATTCGAGATTTTAATGTTGAATTTGATATTTGTATTCCACTAAATCATTGACTACTGTCGAAAATTATAATGCAAGATCGAAGCAGACGACACTAAGAATAATTGTTGAGGTTAGAAGGTTATAACTCGGTTGAAAAAAATCTGCAGATTTAGATAGAATCGGGTTAGAAAGCTTTCGGAATTCCGCGTCGAATGGCTCATTGTAAAGATATTTTCAAATTTTCCAAGAGGATATATCACATTATAAGTTTTTTGAGAAATTCAAGAATTTATGGAAATTCGTACATCGAATTCAGGTTGTGCTTTGATCTAGGAAAGTTCTAAAAAAAATGGAAAATTCAGGCTATTGAATCCTTGAGATCTCCTCTTATAATCAATCTTGAATATTCTTGGAGGCTTTTCAATGTATGGATAAAAATTCGAGAAACGCGCTACTGGTGGATACTGTTGGTCTACTAGTCGGGTGACCTATCCAAAATAAGCCTTAACTCTAAAAGACAAGCCTAAAAAATTTGTTTGATTGATTAGATATCAATACAAGAATTATCGTTACGACTTCTCCTTGTTTCTTGAGCTATTCAACATTGAAAAATCTCTATGGGATCATAAAACATAAATTTTTCGTCGCGACCGTATGCGACCCCCCACAAGACCAAATTACCGTAGCGTCCGTAGTCCGTTTCAGAAAATTTGAATGTTTTCCACCTAGAAGTCATTCGACCCAGAATTTCATAACCTTCCTGACGGATTTTTTAAATCTTGCATATTTTTTTCTGACCGATGTATCTTCTTTTAAAGCCTGCAGTAATTTTTTGTGATGTTTCTTTGATACTATTTCCAAAAAAAGCATTTTTTTATAAATAATGCCATACATCATCTCAATCATAATATTGGTTGAGTAGAAATGATTTGTTGCGTGGCGTACAATCTTGAAATGACACCAAAAATTTGTTATAATAAAAAGAATAAATTAATAACAAAAAGGAGAACGCGTCTCGCATTTATGCGCACTTAACAACACATAAACACTCACACAAACACGTGGCGTTAGCGCCTTAATAAACTTGTACCATAATATTGTAAATATATATTAGTTGCGAAAAAGTTTATTATATATATTAAATTATTATTATCGCGATTATCGATAACGATTATTATTAATATATGACTATTAATACAAGTGTTTTTGTTAAGGAAATTAAACCGTAGGTAGAGGTATCACAGTAGGAGCGGTAAATTCGTAATGTAATGAAAAAATTGGACTCACCTAGGAAAAGTAAAGGAGTATAGTATAATATATTAATAATAATGGTAATATATATAAATATATAAATATGAGAAAGCGAATAATATATAGTACGACTACAGAAAGACGCCAAAGGAAGGGATGGGTTTTTGGTTTTTCGTCCTAAGCCTCTCCTTTGGCAGAGCGAGATGTGGCGACTTTAATTTATCCATTGACAACAATTATTTATTTATATTCTGACGGAAATTATTCATTAATAGCGATATTTTTCTGTCCTGTGTGTACAAGTGTGTTTTTTATATGCAATGGTATAGGTACTTAAACCAGATAAAAAGACGTATTCTCGAGGCAATGAAATTGTTTTATAAAATGAACAGACTTTTAGTGGAGGAAATAATTTTTGCTCTTCATAAAGTTTTGTTGAATTTGGAAAACACTTTTTTGTCTCAGGTTTGAAAAATATGAGGCGCTGGCACTTTTTTCAAACGAATCATTCCGGTATTGATACATTCCAATTTACAGTTTGTTATTTAGTTTGAAAATAAGGTGTATTTATTAATAGCAAATATTTTAGTTTGCAACTGTAGAAGAAAAAAATTGTAATAAAAGGTTAAATTCTATTTGGTTTGGAATTATAGATTCAATTTTCAACTCATTCTCAATACATTTAGAAACTCAGGTCTTCGAGAATTGTAATTTTTCTCCACATTTGTTGCGCTACATCTGTTAAGTGCACCAGAGTCATCCAGTGAAAATTGAAAAATCGTCGAAGTCTCGTAGAAATAAACGCAAATTGTAAAAATCGAAGGTATATTTATATTGATACTTAACACATATCCAACAGAATAGGAAATAGTGGTAACAGCTTGAAAAATATGGTTTTCTTATCATGCTCCAAACGCTGTGGCCTAAAAGACAATTTTAAATCCATTCTTAATTATTTTTAATAATTGATAACTTTCCCAAATTACATTAAAAACGTGAAATTAGTTTATGAAAATGTGATATTGCCAATTTTGAAACTATTTTACATGAATTCAAGAAATGTTTTCGGTCACATAGTTTGGGAGCAAAAAGTTTGAAAATAGACGAGATGCTGAACAGGTATATGATTTTTATCACTGATTTTATAGTTTCAAAAAAATGCACATTCCACATTGGCATAGGGGTCCAAACAAAAATTGATTTTGGTTGATAATTCTGTATAATTTAAACAAAACGGAAGAGGGCAATCATCTCGTCTAAAAATATACAAGCTTCCGACAAAATGAAGGAAATAAAAATGACAAAACCTGAATGACTAAAAATACTTGAAACTAAGATGTTAAACTCGAGACGGTCCAGATTTAGAAGTGGATACCTTTGGATGGAAAATTGTATTATTTTGTTCAATGTTGACGATTGAAGTTTTTTTGGATAAAACTTTTGAATCTGGATCTTTAAGGGCATTAATTTGACTGGTTCTGCGGGGTCAGATTTTACAACCAAATAGTTACATATTTTGGTCAAACTTTTAGCATGGATTCTAAAAATAAGCTCTTTTTCATAGAGACCTTTCGGTTCTTGAGGCTGCTTTTCATTAAAACTGTTCCTATTTTGTTCAGAAATGAGATGAGCACAATCGTAGTGCGCCTTGCATAAGGCAACCAAGGCGCAAACCAGAGTCAATTGAATGCCCTTAATCGATGAATCGTTTAGTATCTGGTTTGTATCTTGTGTTAAGTGACACAGTGTAAACAAAAGAAAACAGTTCACACGACAATAAGGTATCGATTAGTTGAGATGAGGAGATAATGTAAAATACAAATACAAACCAAGTATACACTTATATTTATTATATTATGGAGGTCGTCGTAAGCGATATTAGAGGGAAAAAGAGTGACAGAAAGGGAGGAAGTGTGTGTGAAAACTGGTCTCTTAAGGGGGCTGTTAGATATGATGTACACTAACGACAGGATAGTATTGGAACACTAACCAGGTGACCTTGGAAAAAGCCTTGACTTTGGAAGAAGGAATAGCGTCGTCCAGGATGGAGATAAAAATATTTTCAAAAAACCATTGGAGAGATTTTTGAATTCTGCGTCAAATGAGCTTTAGTTGGAGTATTTTGATTGAGTAGATATAGAGATATCAGAGATAAAAGACCTACACAAAATTCCGGTTTTTGTCAAGAACAAGGAGAATGAATTCAATTATTCGACATTTTACAAAAGTGATTCTAGGGATTTCACTTATTGGGAAAAATTACTCCAATTGATCCTCGTTCAACAAATAATATAATAGTTTTTAATTTCAATTTAATGTTTCTTGAAAACATTTCCATTCATATACTTTACGTTGCTCTCCTTTTCCAAAGTTAAGGCTAGTTTTTATTGGATCAACTGGTTAGTGTTCCAATCATAGAGTGAGTACAGATAGAAGCGACAAGCCATGGACTGCTTTGTAAGCGGAACCGTCCGCTCAACTTCGCTGAAAGAGAGAAAGAGACAAAGTGCCTCGGGTACTCTTTTCTGTCTCAGGACCATCTGATTCTCTTTCTCTCTCTACGCGCGGATGGATTCCAAGCTGGCTTGTCGCCTCTATCTGTATTAACTCTATGGTTCCAATACCTTCCATCTATGGTGTATTTAGGGGAAATAAAAATGGCAAAGATTTGAAAAAGCAGCGTGCCATAAATTTATTAATTAAAAAAATACTAGAGCGTGATCGATCCCAAGATGGTAATGTTTTAGTGCGCCCGCTAGGCGATTAATCGAAGGAAAGTTCACGAGAAATACCAAAGGTTAATTAGCCCGCTCTATTATTTATTATTTTTATGATTATTATTATTTATTTCAAGTAGCCCCTAGAAGATGACATAGTCATGAAGCTGGCGTCGACATGAAAATATACCCAGAGAAAAATTGAAACTGCAGACTTCGGAAAGAAAATGTTCTTACTAAACAACAATGTTGATTTTCTCTTCGAATTGCATTTTTTCTCCATCTGTGTATAATTTCTGACTGTAGGAAAACGAATTGTAAATGTTGGAATCGAATTAAGGACACTGAATGCCCAGAATTTTTTTTTTTTTTTTAATTGAAGCTGGGTTCAGAATTCCTTTTTTCTATCAACTGATCAGCCTTATTGTAATGGATTTTTGAAAAAAGGAGTTCTGGATCTGGTTCAATGAGAGGAATGTTTGTAAAGTGAAAATAAGAGGACGATTCGAAATACGCTACCGACAGATGACATCGGAATTCTAACCAGCTGACCCATTATGGAAAAATGTCTTTTTTATCTACTGGATGATCCCTTTTCTAAGGCAGGGTAATTTTTAATAGTTCACCAAGTTAGTATTTCAATACCATTTGGTAGCGTCATGTCCTTGTACAGTTTCTAGAAAAATGTTGGCGTTTTTGAATTTGAGGTTAAATTTTGGAAAAGGTGATTCGATTCCAATACGATGTGTATCTATGTAATAGACACATTGACGATCAAGGCGTGAACAATTGTAAACTATTGTAAACTACAATGTTACTACGTTTAACGAAGAGCTTATTGTAGTCGAGAATTATTAAACACAGTTTAAGTCATAAAAAGGTATTGAGTGTAGCACTAACTTCTTTACACTTTTGCACGAGACGTGTGTTGTACTCAATTAATTATCGATATGTAATTAACGTTTTATTACTTAGCAATTAAAATTAATTTATTTATTATTGAACAAAATCGTGTCGATTGTGTTGATGTCCTTGTTGATTGCTTACTTCATTTCTTTTTTGAATCTGCAAATGTGCAATTGACAATGTCTAACGAATTGAGTAACGCGTCAGGAGACATCTAAGGAATTATGGCATTTTTTGACAGAGCAGAAGGAGTCTAAGGAGAAATGACAATTAGGTAAGGAGTTTTTGAAAGAGGAGTTTGTAATGTTATCTTTTTTTGGAAAATACTCCTCCGGCTCTGTTAGGTGATCACTGTCGACATCGTTCCTCATTTTCGTTACATTCATGTGTGAAATACAAAATATAGGTACCTACTGTTAGGATAGATGTTCTTTTCTGTTTAATAAATTTTTATATAAAACCGACGTCTCCGTTTAATCGTTCGACGAAAGGGAAAGAAAGCGCATGTTCAAAACAATATTAATATTTGAAATCTCAGCAGGTCGCTTGGCAACGCGCTGTTTGAACGCTTCAAATTTATTTCCTAAGTTTTTGCTTTCTAACGTTGTTTTTTTTTCGTCTTCAGAAAGTTCCCCTTCATTGAGTTCATTTTTTAACAATTTCTATTGAGTTTAACTTGAAAACAATCCAAATATCGGTGAGTAACCTTTTCTCCGGCCGGCATCGGCCATTTTGCCGACTTGGTTTCGTTGTTTCGGGTATTTTGTATATGTATACTTAATAATTTGTCTTGAAAGTTAAATGAATTATATTATTTATTTATTGATTGTTTTTTCGAACTTTTTGCGGAGGCATGGCCTCTCGCAATAACTCTGTGAGAAAGGGCAGTCTGTTTAGTGATACTTCTCAAGAAATTGAAGATAGTGCGAAAAGCCTATTATTTTACCGTAATATTCTCAAGCTAAAACCAAGGTTAAAACAAATAAAAGAATCACAACCTAAATTCCAGTGTCCTTTCGCAAAATCTTCCAGAGTCAGACCGTGATTGATCCCTCTTTATGCAGTGTACCTGCCGATGGTTACGAGGACTCCTGCGACATGGATTTTCAAGCTGGATCTGGTGATATTGTCCCCGATTCTCAAATTATTCTTAAAACTCCTGAAACTTTTCTCCTAAAAGCCCCTCAATCTCCCCTACTCTACCTACTGACTTGCCCAATTCAAAAAATGTCAACAGCAGAAAACCCCCTAGCAGTTCCCCTGGTTACCGGATTTCTGATAACCTTCAAAATTGTTACAGCAATTTTGGAGGCGGTCCTTCTAAAGTTTTGATTTAACACGATCCAAATTCAGAGAAATCTAAAGAAGATCTAAATCCAATGACCTTTGGCCAGTATTTCAATCACTCTTATGGGCCCTCAATCGAGCGTACCGGTTTTGGAAAGCTTGTTGCAACTCTCAGAACCAATTGGGATGCAAATAGAATTTCGGACGACAGCCTCCTCCACGTCAAAGGTTTAAGAGCTTTTATTCCTCTTAGCTTCGTAACATGCCAAGGAGTCATTCGTGATGTTCCTTTACATCTCTCTGAAAAAGTAATTTTTGAGAAGGCTCAAATCCTAGTACCCGATTGTGAAAAAATTTCTGTAATAGAAGTCCGAAACGCAGTGGTTCAATATCTCAATAAGCTGGCCAGAACCTCAAAAATCGAAGTTTACCAGCTGAGGTATGTGTTCATTTATACTTCTTTGGAGGGTGTTCGAGCATTATTTTGTAAAAGGGCAAGTCACTATATTCAAAACTGTCCTTGTGGCGAGCAGTTAAACTTGTCTCTTCGCCGAATGAGCAGCCATCAGTTTGTTTCTCGAGTTTCGAGCGTTCGACGAAAAATGTTGGTATTCTGGTGACAAAGAGGATAATTCTGTAGGTACGTTAAATCGTTGTTTGCCTCCAGATTTTCATTTCGAACAAGTATGTTAATGATATTGGGAGTAGAATGCGCACATCCAAAATGTTTTTTTTTTCCATATAATTCAGGAATATACGTAGTGAATCCTTTTTTTGCCTACGAGTGCGCGCGCCGGGATTTTCCGTTTTGATCGCCAAAAACTATCACCTTTTTGATTCCTTCAACAAAGGCTGCCCCCGTAGAAATAAATGCGCTTTTTCTACAACCGCGTGGGAGTGTTCACCCGCGCTTTGGCCCACCAATCCATGATTCTCCACGCGCCACGTGCCATGCCGAAAAGATAATCATTCAAAATGAAAGTAATTTATTAAGTGACGTTTGAATATACCCTCAGGAACGTTTGAAATGTGCTGGACACAATACATAGGGTTTCCCAATTGAATTTTACCATTGTATGAAATTAGAGTATTTATTATTCAAAGTATTCAATTTTCTCATCAAAAAATATAACGAATAAATAAATAATATAAAAACTATAAATATATCAAGAATAAATATATATAACAGTAATAAATGTAACGGAAACATTGTGAGAGAAAAGCGACTTCAGCATAAAAACTTCGGGTTTTTGGCGTAAAAAGTTTACAAACTGGGAAATAAGGCCATACAATTTTTACTCCGTTATTGGCAGGATTCAAGACGCGAGTCGTGAAATGAAAACGTCTCAAAATTTTCGAATATGTGGAATCCCTCACGATAGGCTTTAGGAATGGTTCTTTTCAGCTTAAAATGTACGCCATTCTTAGTCCAACATTTTGAATTTTGAATTTGAGATATCATTTTTGAAATAAGCGTCCTAGAGAAACCTTTTGTACTTCTTTTTGTGAAAAAAATAGAAAATTTTAGAAAATTGTCCGCCATTGATATTAAATTCTTGAGTTTCGGCCTCGAATTGGGGATCTTGAACCACTGTCTTGATTGAAATGAAAAATACATATCCTCTTAAAGAAATTGATAGCACATTTAAAGATATTTTCCTGGTAATGAACTTGCGTCTATTTGATTTTTCCTAAGTTTGTTTCATTTGTCAAAAAGTTCATTTATTCATTTTTTATATGTTTTTTTATAAATAAAGCAAAAAATTTGTCCTATCAAAAACTTAATTCTACTAAATTTGTAGATTTTTTTTGGTGCACAATTTTAGTTCATTTACATTTTCCCGTAACTTACATAGTTTGACCAAAAAATGAATCTTTCTTTTTTTCACTATTTTCTGTGCGACCAAAATTTGAATTTTCGATTTTTTGAGAAAACTCGAAAAGTTTCAAAGATCATCCTAGAGGGCTCCTTTGTTTGCGTAAAAATTCTCATTTTCGTTTATATTTTCGAATTTTGAAAATGTCACAACTCTGATCATAAAGATAAATTGTTTCACTTTTTACCTAACACAAGAAACCGTACTTACAATTTTTGAGTCTTGGAAATAAACGTCCAAAAAAATGTCTTTGATTTTTCATCCGGAATAGCTGGTTAACGAACTCGACTTGCCTTTTTGGTCTCTCAAAATGGGTGCCAAAGAACGATGTAATATGATCATTCTTTCGAAAGGTATCGAGTTCACAGATTATTTTTCAGTATTTTTTGTGCGATAAAAATGGAAATTTTCGATTTTTTAAGAAAATCCAAAAAGTTGTATTCACCATCTTGTAGGGCTCTCAAGAAGAAACATTTTTTTTCTCTGACTTTATTTTCAATCTTGCGTAATTTGGCTAAAAATTTTCATTTTCTTTTATATTTTTGAATTTTGAAAACACGATAACTCTGACAATTTTGGTTTTATAAAAAAAAGTCATAAGAACAAATTGTTTCATTATTCACCTACAACCAGAAACCGTATTTACGGTTTCTGAATCTTGGAAAAAGTACAAAAAGATTTTCAAAATGCTCCGCCTCTTTGATTTTCCATCCAAAATAGCTGGGTAATGAACTCGTCCTCTCTTTTCCGGTTTTAAAAAAGTGTGCCAAAGCACAATCCAATATGATGATTCTTTCGAAAGTTATCGTGTATATAGACGATGGCGACAACGACGACGACGATAGACAGACAGCAACGTAAAAACTACTTTTTTGGAATCAGGAGGTCTCAAAACGTGGAGATTTCATAAATTCCGCGAAAGTCAATTTTCACATGAAACCAGTACCTTCTCATTAGGATGAGAATGTAAAAAAATTTCAAAAAAATTATGTCCTGATGTTTCGTATCGCAGATTCGGTCAGCCTAAGTTTTAAAATATGACAAGTACATCATGGTTATTAGGTTAAAAGCATATTGGATGGCATGGTTTGAAACTAAAAGGAGTTTTCCCCTTGGACCAAGGAATGTGTGTTTAAAAAATATTACTTTATAATTTTTGTGGGCCAACACCGTACACAAAAACTCTGGATCCATGGGGATACTGACAGTTCAGTCTCTTGTCCACGTTGGTTATACTTAATAGGTAGTTATTCCAAGGTAGGTATACAGTGACAAAATGTGTTCGGTGTATGACGTCACACATGAAAATAATTTAATGGTGCTACTGTCTTTGATGTTTGCTGTGAAACGATCTAGAACTTATAATTATGTAATTATCACATATAATTATACTGTATATATTTATATATGATAATACATTGTAAGAAAATGAATTAAAAAATATGAGAAGCACGATATTTGAAAGTAACTAGATTTATTTCAAGTCAAACATTCGAACTCTTAACATTCATTAAATTATCGCATTTATCGGACGACTATCCGAAATCGATCTGTTCTTCCAAATTACCCAGAAGGAACTGCCTGCCCTTGGGTTCAAGGCACAGCGCGATTCTGCGCTACCTGAATTTGAGGTGTACATTTCTCGGAAGGCGACAAGTGACCCTGTGGGAGCAATGGAGCCATGTGTTATTTGATAAGGGCTGCTCCATGCGGGTATCAGGTATTGGAGACTATGCTGACTCTTTGCTCTACATGTTTCCTTCTCCCTGAATATTTTTCTTACAACTTCATTATTGGAACGTTTTTGTAAAAAATTTAAAGTTTAATATCTCAATGCTGTTATTCAAAACACAACCCAAAGTTTTTAGGAATGGAAAACAGTACATTGTATTAGCATTTGTGATTTGTGGATTCATTTAAATGATCATATTCATGACTCAAAAATTGAATTACTCTCTGGGTCTAATATTTTCACCCTTTCAAGACCAAAACCTTTCACAACCTTTCACATCTTTCGAAGTTCCAGTTAATTTCGAGAATAGTTGTATGGGTTGTCTATAACGAATATTTCGGGGAAAGGGTAGGGGGTCTTGTCCCCCCCCCCCCTCATTCCTACGCCACTGCAATTTAAACTATCTTTGCTGAATACAAAGATCAACTTGATGTCATTATTTCCGCTGATTCTTGATTTCGTAAAATAATGAGGGCTAATTTTAATATAATGATAGAAATAACGATTTGTTCATATCAATGGTTGATATGGATGGAAATTTGGAAAATTCGGAAAATATGACACCAATACATCTTTTAAATGACAGGTCTAGTTTATCGGGCCTGGAATAGAACTTTTCTATGGAAAAATAGTAGAAATCTGCATTTTGTTCAGAAACCTTGTTTATAGGATTAAATGTTTCTGGCTTGCAGAAAATTAAGACTACTCATGATACAAATTTATTGTTTATTAATGTATTGGCAATACATTTTCGATTCATTCCACAAGTAGGATCAGTTTTATCCGCGAGAATGGTTCGAAGGCCGATTTGTTTATGAAAATTGTTGATGTGAGTAATCATGATGAAATGGTCGAGATGTTTATATGCTAATGGCAATGTTTTCAATTTTTTATCCTCAACAGTTTTCAAAACTATGGAAAGTATGACGACAGGGTGTCTTCGAAAAAATACTCAGTCAAGTCTCACAAACAAATTAAGTTTGTAGAGACATGTCCAATTGATTTCGTTAATGAAATAATCTATTTTCATGGAAAGTTGTTGAATGTAGATTTTTTTCTGAAATTATTTTTTTATTAACAATTGGTGAAATCTCAGAAAAATGAAAACAACTGTTAGTCCGGGAGCCAGGTATGGTCTCGTGGCCCTTTTAATTCCCATGGATCCACCAAGGTTTTTTTCATGTATTTTGGGCCGCTGTATCCGAATTTTTTGGGTGGCTGTTCGTCCGAGTGGTCATTTTTTTGTTATTAACATTTTTTAACAATTAATTGAAAAATTGAATTTTTTGACAAAAAATTTTTTTTTCCAGTTTCTCCAGCATATTTTGAACAAAAAAGGTCCCTAGTAATTTTTCTCCCAGACCAATACTTTGTGAGAAAAAAATGGGCAAAATTTGAAAAAATGCGATTTTTCTTGTTTTTGACGCTCTGTCAGATAAACACCACAAACTTTTTTTGTAATCTGCTTCCACGACATGCTTCCTTAACATGTGTTTTATTATTAAAAAAGATTTCCAGTTCGTTTGAGCTTATAGCTTTTGGGTGGATCGAGTTGAACGCTCAAGGTTTTTCGAGCGCGCCCGGCTGACTTGAGCATGTCGCCGTATCACTCGCGCCTCGACATTGCGATACGGCATCGATTTCATTTCTACTGATATTGTAACTTATTTGCTGTATCTTCTGTTCTAATTTTCAGTATTTACCAACTTATTCTGATACCTCAATTCTTTGTCATCAATGGATATCTGGTGCAATTATTTGGACTTGGGGTTTGCGTTATTTTAAAATTCCTAAATGAATGAATTTTATATAGCAAACATGTTAAACATCTATTTTTAGAACAAAATGTTTTTACTTTTTTCTTGTGAATTAATAAGAACTGCAAGTAACATATTTTTTAAATAAGAAATTATGAAGTTATAATATTTATTCAAGTGAAATAAAACTGTCTGGATGACTTGATTTTTTGTCCCGAATATTTTTCATTTTTCTTATTAACTAAGTATATTGTCGCGTCATTCAAGCCTCGGCTATTGTTTTGACTGAAATATTTGAATACCGAACAACTTCCGAAATAAGTGTTCGAATATTATTCTTAAATACTTATACAAAACTACCATAATTGTACACATCTAGCTCTCCTCGACTGTGTATCTCAATATGGATTTATCATTATTAGTCAATTTCCAATATTCAAAGCGGTCGTATATGTTGGATTTTTGAAACGGCACCGTTATTCATACATTTTCTTTACCATTCATCCAACATTTTTCAAAAATAAAATGTTTTTTTAAATTTCAAAATTTCCCTCTCGTTTCACTGCGCAGCTTATTTCTGCTACGCTTTGCGCCTAGCATATATGCAAGTTCAAATTTGTTCTTAACAAGTAAAGCCGGCGTGTATTGACGATGGGTCATACGTTCATTCTTATTTACATTAGAAACTAATATTGTACAGTGATTAAAGCGTAGTGGGGCATTTATTTGATTTGGAATTGTGTTTATTGTGTCAAAAGAAAAAACAATGTGAACGAGAAACTAAAAAGCACCGAAAACGGTCATAATAATATCAGGGAGACTGCGAACTTGCGACAGGATGATGTTTACCATAGATTAGGCGTTTTAACAGAAAACGGTGAGTAATTACAATACGGACAACTCTATTATTTTCTTTTTATTGTCTTTAATTTTGAGTTGCCTTGTTAGAAATCTAACGAATTTTTTATTATTTTTCAGGTGAATTCAAATATCACTTAGTTGGTGATATCTAAAAAATATGTTACTTGCAGTTCCCATCAATTCACAAGAAAACAGTAAAAGCATTTTGTTCTAAAAATAAATGTTTAAAATGTTTGGTATATTAAATACATTCATTTACGAAATTTAAAATAACGCAAACCCTAAGTCCAAATAATTGCACCAGATATCCATTGATAACAAAGAATTGAGGTATCAGAATAAGTTGGTAAATACTGAAAATTAGAAAACGATGGTATTTTGTCGAAAACCATCAGTCGTAGGGTAAAAACATAGAGAATATAAAATATGTATTTTTAGAAGATCTACAACTTTTATTTAAAGCTTTTTTATAAATGTTCACTATTCGCTGAGTTAAACGTGAAGAAACATGATTTTTATGGGGTTCGCATGGTTTTCACCATGAAAATCAGATTTGCGGGAATTTTCGATATCATATTCGAGATCAGCGCTTCAAAATACGTGGGTATACAGAGTTTTAAATTCGGAGTTAAGCGCTCTTCGGAGCTCCATCCCAACTCTGCAGTTTGTACCGTCATTCTCCCTTATTTGATCGAAAATCGTCAGTCGTAGCGTAAAAACATATAGAACATAAAATACGTATTTTCAAAAGATCTACAACTTTTATTTGGATTTTTTAAATAAATTTTTATTATTCACTGAGATGAACGTAAATAAACATAATTTTCATGGGGAGTTTATGGTTTTCACCATAAAAATTAAATTTGCGCCTATTTTCACTATCAGATTCTTGATCAGTGCGTCAAAATACGTCAGTATACAGAGTTTATAAGAAATCGGAGGTAAGCGCTTTTCGGAACTTTATCCGTAAAATGATTGATTTATTACTGTTAAAATAAATTGGAGTTTTTTGAGAAAGAAGTATCCCTAAAAAGTTGAACAAAAAAATTTTAACTTTGACGCAAAATAACAAATTTTATTATGGCCAAAGTTGAATGCAAGCAGTAACTTGTTATATTGGGAGTCATACGGTCATTCCTTGAGAAAAAAACATTGCATCTGTGAGAAGAAAAAACTGTTTCATTTTATTTATTCTCATTTAGGAAAACATTTGTTATTTATTTTTCCCCAGGAACAAGTGTGAAAAGAAGGAAAGAAATCCGCAAATCAATCAGATTCTCGATTAGTCGGGACGAGAGTTACCCTAGAGAATTGAGGGTTGGTGGAGAAAGTAGTAGAACAATGAAATTTCTGTCATATTGAAAGTGAAGAAGGATAATTGGTTGATCTTCTCGATTAACAATATAGCGGGATGTATAATATAATATCGAAAATTGTTTGCGAAGGTCGAGATGAGTTCTTTGATCGAGTAGATTCGATTTCGGTCTAAATGTTGTTAGCGTCTGATAATGAAGAAAAATGTTTAGGTTTTCTCTACTAACTTTCTTCCGTCTTCCTGTGATTCATTCCTATATTTTTTAAGAATACAAGATTGTGCAACGTATACCTAAGAGCGAAGGAAAAAAAACTTCAGAACAGGGAGAAAAAAATCGAACATGAAAAGGAAAAGAACAGGAAAAGAAAAAAAAGAAAGAGCGACATGACAGAAAGCTACGAAGAAGGAAAGAAAAAACATTGAAAACGGGGAAGAAGAAGAATAGAAACAGGGAGAAGAAGAATCGAAGACTGGAAGAAAAAGAAAATAGATAAACGGTAGCAGGGAAGAAGGAAAAAAATAGAAGCGAGAGAAAGAAGAATAGAAGAACACAAGAAGGAAAAGAACCGTGAAAGAAGAAAAAGAAAGAGTGACATAACAGACAGCCAAGAAGAAGGAAAGAAAAAACATTAAGAAAGGGAAAGAAGAACGCAAAAAAGACGTTGACGTCTAAGAACTACAAAAAATAATTGATTTTCTTCTACGAAGAAGGATAGGAACAGGAGGAAAAAAACGAAAGAAAAAGAAAGAAGAATAAAATGACCAAAGGAACAAGAGAAAAAGAAAATAGGAATCTCAGGAACTGAAGGAGGAGAAAATAACAAGGGATGGAAAAGAACAAAAGAAGAAAGGATCGATGATTGGAAGAAGAAAAAAATATGGAAGCGAGAGAAGGGAAGAATAACAGTACATTAGAAGGAAAAGAAGAGGAGAAGAAGGAAAAGTAAGAGCGACGTAACACAGAGCCAAGAAGAAGGAAAGAAGAAAAAGTTGAGGACGGGGAAGGAGAACGCGAAAACGACGTTTGCGACCAAAAACTACGAGAAATGATTAATTTTCCTTTACGAAGAAGGACAAGAAAGGTGGGAAACAGAACCTTAAGAAAAGGAAAGAAGAATAGAAGAACCAAAGGGATAGAAACAAAAGAAATTAAGAATCTCATGAACAGGAGGAGGAAAAAAAGGATGAAAGAAAAGAACAGTAGAAGGAGAGAAGAAAAACAGCAGAAGTGGAGAAAATGAGAAGAAGAAGAAAGAAACAAAGATTGGAATAAGAAGAAAATAGGTAGGACGGTAGCGAGGAAGAAGAAAAAAAATATGGAAGCAAGAGAAAGAAAGAATAACAGAACATTAAAAAGAAAAGAACAGGAGAAGAAGGAAAAAAGAAGAACGCGATAACGACGTTGGCGCTTACGAACTACAAGAAATGATTAATTTTCCTCTACGGAGGAGGATGGAAACAGAAGGTAAAGAGAAACGGAAGAAAAAGATAGAAAAGTATAAAAATCAAACAAATAGGAACAAAATAAAATAAGAATCTCAGGAACAGAAGGAGGAAAAAATCATGAGGGATTAAGGAAAATAACAGAAGAAGAAGGAAGAATCGTAGATAGAAGAAGAAAATAGGCAGGATGGTAGCAGAGAAGAAGAAAAAAACATGGAAGCAAGTAGAAGAAGAATAAAAAAACCGAAAAAGGAGAGGAACAACGACGGAAGGGGAAAACAAGGAAAGAAGAAAGACGGAAAAAATGAAGAAGAAGAGGGAAGATTAATCTGATAAACATGAAAGAAGAAGAGAATAGAATAACCTTAATAATAGAAGAGAAGAACCTTCAAAGAGGATGAAAAAAAATAACGAGAGAAGAAGAGAAAAAAGATAGGAGTAGGAGAAACTGGGAAGGGGAAGATGAATAAAGAAGAATGGTAGAGCGAGAGAGGAAGAGGGAAAGGAACATTCAGAACGAGGAGAAAAATACAAAAATGACGTAAGCAACTAAGGATCACGAAATATGATTAATCTTCCTTTACGCGATCTTTATTCTTTCGTCAGGTTGTCTATTCCCCTTTTCTTGACAAATATGAGAGAGTGTAACGTATAGGGACAAAGAAAAAAAATTTAGTACATTACGGAGAAGAAGAACAACAACAAGGGTAAGAGAATGGGAGAACAGTAGATAAGTAGTAAAGAACAGAAAAAGGAGAAGGAAGAAAGGTCAGAAGAGAAGAACGTAAAAATAGTAAGGGAAATAAAAACATAAGAAGTCAAACGGAGGCAAAGGAACCGATTAAAATGGATGGAAAACCAGATAAAAAGATAAAGTAGAGAAGAATAATGAAGATTAAAAGAACCAAATTAATAGGAAATATAAGAAATGAAGAATTTTGATATCAAGAGAAGAAGCGAAAAAATATAATGAAGAATAAGTGGGAAAGAACCTTTGAGAATGAAGGAGAAGAAGGGTTAAGAAGAGAGATGTATAAGAAGTATGAAGTAGAACCGAAGAACGAACAAAGAAGATGAAAAGAGAAGGACATTGAATCACCTCTGATGGATCACTCTTGCTACCCAATTTCCCTAAAGAATATGAGAAAGTCCAACTTTCAGGGACATTAGAAGAATCCATAAAAGAAGGAGATGAAAAGAACTTAAATAGAAGCAAATAAGAAGAACTAGGCAAACTAGAAATAAGGGAGGAAAACAATAAGAGTAGAAGGCGCAGAGGAAAAACGAATGAAAAAAAAGAACAGCTCCCAGAACCGGATAAAAGAAGGGGAGAAGAAAAGATTGAAGTTACGAAGAGAAAACATGAAAAAAAGGAGAAGAAGAAGAACATTAGAGGAGAGCGTTGAAAGGAGAAGTAGAAGAGAAAGTTTGCACCCTAAGAAAAAGAGAAGAAGAAAAGAACGTTGAGAACCTTCACGTAACGGAAACAGAATCTAGGTTTATGTCCAACAAACCAACTTTAATTGACTTTTTCAATCTATCCTTATTTTTTCCTGTTGTTGCAATATTCATTCTAATAGGCCCATAAAACTAATTTTTGACAACATGCTTAGAAACATGAAAAATGAAATGTTTAACTAGAGTTAGTTTGGTTGATCCTTCTCTTTCTTCTTTCTTTTTTACTCTTTTCTATTCCTCTAAAGAATATAAAAAAAAGTGACGCATAAGGAATTCAGAGAGCAAAATTCCAGAAGTAGAAGGACAGAGCTAATAATAAAAGTGTCAACTGAGAGACCTTCAGTTGACCCTTTTCTGTTTCTTCCTTTGCTTTATTTTTCATTTATTCTTCTTAAGCCTCTTACACAGATTTCAAGAAACATACTTGGTGACGTATCGGAAAAGAGATTGGAAGGAAAAATCTGAAGCAGATTAAAAATGAAATGAGATCGAGATCTCTAAGAGGAAAGAAAAAGAAGAAGGTGAAGGTGAAGAAGTAGAATTTGAAGAAGAAGAAGGAGAAGAAAGAGGAAGAAGCAAGGGTAATGTGGAGAGGGTCAGTCAAGGTTACTCAATCTGACCTTTTCCTTCTTATTCCTCTTTTTTGAAATGTTATATGATTGCTCCTGATAAGCTCATCAATTTGATCCTTGGAGGCACAGTTGTTAAGATACTAAAAAGGAAAAGACAAATTAAAGTTGGTTCACTTGGCCCTTTCCTCCCTCTCTCTCCTATACAATGATTATGAAATTTTCTTCAATGAGTTTATGATAGTGGGTTTCGAAAAAAAACTTGGTAACATACAAGGATGGAAATAGGAGAAAATAAATTCGTAGAAAAAAAACAATAGGAGCAAAAAGAGAAGGGAGAACCTAGGAAGTAAAAAAAATAAAGTGGTGAAAGTAAAAATTCGGAAGGAGGAAACCGGAGGCGAAGAAGAAGAAGGAAACAGAGAAATCAATTAAGAAAAGAACTCCAGAAACCTTAAAAACACACAAAAACGGAGACCAAGTCCATGGTACAATGTTGCTGTTCAGTTAATTCAAAGCTGTGAGTGGAAAGAAGGGATAACCCTTGTTATACCATAACAAAGTTTCATAACTTTTTTTCCAGTTCTTCTACACAAGATCACTTTCTTGAAGTTTATATCCCGGAAAGTAAAAGAAAAAATTTCTTCGGACTCTCATTATGTAATACGCAATACAAGCACCACACAATTCTCCTTTTATGGTTTCCCTTATCTACCTTATTTTCATTACAAAACCTTTTGTCTCCTGCTCCTCATTTACTCCGGTCACTTTTCTTGTTCCTTTTTTCCAAAAGAAAGCCTCGAGTCTGCTATATTTTCTGGAATATTGCCTTGTTTATCTTTTGTTCTCCCCATGGGAAAAATCTTGAGAGGAATAATATTTGTTCCCTCAAGAGGCTCTTATATACTGGAATAGGGTTTCTGATCCCGTGATTTCTTTTTGAGGGATTCCACAAACTTCATGAGGTTCATCTTGTATTTCCCATAAAAAAATATATTTTTCTAGAATTTGGACAACAAATTTTATTGCTGAAGTTCCTTAGCAAAATAATTGGAGAAAAATGATAGGGGAAAATTTGTTAAAGCAGGCGACATACTCTTACAAGAAAGGGTTCTTTCAAAAAAGATTACTTCTTCATCAACTTCTTCTTCCTATCTTCCTGATTTTCCTCTCCTCATCATAAAGTCTTCTTCCCCTTATATCTCGTCACCTTCATCACCTTCCACTCCTTGCTTTCCTCACTTCCTCTACTGTCCTTCTCCTTCTCTATTCACCTGCTTTCCCTACTCTCGTCCTAGCCCACTTACCTCTGATTATCCTTCCTCCCACCCTCTACACGATTACATGATTCCTTCCTTCTCCCTTTCATTCTCCCACTTTCTCTCTGCTCTCCCTCCTCCCTCTCAACTTCCCATCTCCGCCCCTCTCCTTCTCTTTCAGTCTACTTCTGTCATTTCTCCCCTTCCTCCTCCCCCTCATTCACTCCCTTCTCCATCATCCCTCTACTTCTATCACCTCTCTCCATCCCTTAATTCAACCTTCCTCTTATTCTTCTTTCGTCTATCTTCCTCCCCCTTTTTTGTTCTTTTTCTAAGTCCTTTGGGTCCTTTTTTCCTCCGCTCCCTCTTTTTCCTTACCTTATTCTCCTCCCTTTCTCACTAATTCCTTCACCCCTCTTATCTCGTTACCTTTACTACCTCCTCCTCCTTGTTCTCCTCACTTCCTCTACTTTTCTCTCCCTTTCCTATTCACCCGCTTTCCCCACTCTCCTCACACCCCCTGATTATCCTTCCTCCTCTCCCTCTATATGATTAAATAATTCCATTCTTCTCTCTCCCCTTCGACAACTCCCTATCGGCTCTGTCCAAGCCTCATATATACTTACCTTCCCTCTCCCACTCCCCATCTCTGCCCCTCTCCTTCTCTTTCAGTCGAATTTTGTTATTTCTTCCTTCCCTTCTCCCCCTCATTCACTCCCTGTTCCATTATCCCTCTGCTTCCCTCACCTTCCTCCGTACCCTTATTCCACATCCCTGTTATTCTTTTTTTGTTTATCTTCCTCGTCCTTTTTGTTCTTTTTCTTAGTCCTTCGGGTTCTCCTTTCCTCTGCTCTTCTTTTCTTACTCTTCCTTTTCCCTTCCCTCCTCACTAATCCCTTAACCCCTTGTATCCCTTCATCTTCACATGTGGTAAAGATGACGAGATGCAAGGGGAGAGGGAGGTCCCTCTCCTTGCTCTCCTGACTTTCTCTACCTTCCTTTCCCTTCTCTATTCACCTGCTTCCCTCACTCTCTTCGCAGCACACCTACCTCTGATTATCCTTCCTCCTCTCCCGCTACATGATTACATGATTCCTGCCTGCCCCCTTTCCTTTTCTCCCTTTTTATCAGCCTTCCCTCCACCCTCATCTCTTCACCCCCTTCCCCTCCCACTTCCCGTCTCCGCCCCTTTCTTCCTCTTTTATTCATCTCCTGGCATGTCTCCTCTTCCTTCTCCCCTAATTCACTCCCTGCTCTGTTATCTCTCCTCTGCCTTCCTTACCCTTTTCCATCCCCTTAC
The DNA here is from genome assembly GCA_011762715.2 of Neuroterus valhalla. Taxonomy (NCBI): domain Eukaryota; kingdom Metazoa; phylum Arthropoda; class Insecta; order Hymenoptera; family Cynipidae; genus Neuroterus; species Neuroterus valhalla. The sequence goes on from WSXT02000030.1 coordinate 2,340,690, forward strand.
TCCATCAACCTCTTATTCTTCTTCTGTTTATCTTCTTCTCCTTCTTGTTTCATTTTGCAGTCCTCTACTAAACTAAAAAATCCCTTTCTACAATTTTCCATCACTCTAGATTCTGCCTCCTCTTCGATGAGGTTCATAAATTTCCTAAAGTTCTGACTCTCATTCTCTTCTTTTTTTTCTACCGATCAATAATTTCTTCTTCTTCCTTTGCTCGTATTACTTTCTTCTTCTTTCTTCTGCTTCTTTTTTTCTTCTTATTACTCTCTTCTCTGCCGTTATTCTTCTTCCGTTCTCCATTCTTGAAGCTTTTTCTTCTCCGTTCTGAAGGTTGTTGTTTTCTCTCTTCTTTTCTTCTTCTTCCTACGCTTGCTCTTCTTTCTTCTTTATTCGTCTTCTTATTCCTCTGAACATTCAGTCAACCAAACTATATTATGTTGAACCTTCCCTTTTTCGAATGATAATAAGTATGTTCCTCATAACCAGTATTAGAGAAAGTTATGTAACAGAAGAGAGGAGGGAGAAGAAAATGTCTATCCTAGTTGGTTTGGTTAACCCTCTTCTTCCTACCTTTTCCCCTAGCCATTGACTTTGCTTCCTTTTTGATAAGGATTTTCAGCTCACAAACGACCTCTCCTTTTTCCTCTCCTTCTTCTTTTCTCTCTTCTCCTCCTTCTTCTTCTATCCATCTGAAGGAGCTTCTCCTGTTTTCTATTTTTTTCTTTTCTCTTTTCTCCTTCCTACTTCACACATCTTGTTTTCAAACCTCCATTTTTGTACGTTATCATGTATGTTTTTGATGATCAGTGTAAAAGGCTTTCTAGAGAAAACTATGTAAAAACGGAGAATAGAGGGTTAAAAAAGAAAGAGTCTAGTGAACGACATTTCATTAAACCTTCCCTTTTTTCGTAATAATGCATGCATGTTTCCGAAGATCAGCTTGATAGGCTTATAGCCAATAAAAAAAAGGAGGAAGGGAGAAAAGGAAAGGAAAAGACTGACCCTTTCCTTTCGACTCTTTTTCTTAGCCATTTACTTTGCTTCCTCTCCTTCAAGGTTTTTCAGCTTACTAACGATAATTCTTTCTTCCTCTCCTTCTCCTCTTTTTCCTATATATCTT
>WSXT02000030.1:2341906-2364743 GCA_011762715.2 Neuroterus valhalla
TTTACATGAAATTTTTCCCAATACCGCCTCTCCCTCCCCCCCCCCCTCTCTCTCTCTCTCTCTCTCTCTCTCTCTCTCTCTCTCGCGTAGCGCGAGGTAAATACATTATCGAGCGCGAAGCGCGAGATCCGAACGACGCGCGCCCTAGGCGCGCTCAAATAAGCGAGCCGCGCGCGCAGCGCGCTATGAGAATGTGCCCGCTCAGTGGGCGGATTTTTTTTTAAACCTGAGAAATAAAAGTAAAGAAAGAAAAAGGAATTGGAAAGATGTTTTTTCTAATTTCTAGTGTATTTTTGTTTTATTATATCTTTATATTTTTTCAAGAATAACCTTAAAATTTTCTGTTTTCTAAAAGGGGGAAATAGAAAGTTGAAAGATTATCGGTATCTGTTCTTTGGTTTACTGCAAAGGAATTCTGACTATATGAACCATTTGTAAAATCATCCGTTTTTTGTAGTGTTCAGTTTTTTCTTAAATTTTGGTTTCGCTAAAATCAAATCGATGGTCTTCAAACCATGCATGTTTGATCATTGCCGAAAAATAAAAAACGAGACGAAACTTAAATTTAAAGTAAAAAAATTCTGTATAATTTTATAACTGCGATATTAACCAAAAAGGAAATACGAGAAATTATGTTATTCTCACAGATTTAATAAAATTCACTGATGAGGGACACAATTGTGTGCCGGAACGTTTGAAGCAATTTTATCATTTTCAATTCACCTGACCCTGAAGCAAACTACGTACATCAAAATTTTCTAAGAAATTAACGAACTTCCCAAAATATAATAGATTCAACGGAACCATTTATATTAAATTGAAAAAAATTGAAATTGAAAGTGGAGATCAATAGTTTAGAGTTAACGATTTTGAAAATCACTTTGAAGTCAAGCTTTTTGTCTTATCACGCTGCATCAATATTCTAGGTTGAAACTTGAAATATCTGTTCAAACTATTCGTAACGCAGGCTAAAAATATTTATTTTAAACTTCAGAAGGTTTAGATTGATTATTAGTCGATTTAACAACTTCGATTCCAGCTAACAGTTGGTAATGATAATTATTTTGGAGATATATTTTTTATAGAATGTCATGTCACGCTCCAAACTACTGTATCGTACAACAAAATAAGAGGATATTCTGAAACGACGGAATCAAAATCGAATGAATCGCAAAAATAGTCATCTTTCCCATATTTTTGCATATATTGCTCTGTTCTGCATATATACCAAAAAGATTGTTGGAATTCTTTCATTTGATCATAGGTGCACGTCCTGTCACGCGACATTCAGTAACGTATAAAATTCATTTCCATCACAAATGCATTCCTTGCTCTCTTAGTATTATAATTATATACTGCCCCATAAACTTCAAATAATCAAAACACAAATTCTTCAAAAAAACAGGAGTAGAGAAACAAAAGAATCTCTGCGAACCAACTTCGTGGTGCTTACAGAAAACTGCAAATACATCAAGATTATTATAAGTAATTAATCTGATTCCAAAGAATTGCATATATTACCAATCAAATATTATTCAATTTTATTTTTAATCTATTAATAAACTTTAAATAATAAATCGAGCTATTTCAAATTTACATGAATAAGAGAGAGAGAATGCGAACAGGATCATGAATTTAGCGTACACTTGTAGATTATTACATTCATTATTTTCTAATATTTACACCAGGAAAATCATATCGTTTCTATAATAACTGGTTGAATAATTCAACAGATCTCATCATCAGGGGCCTTGAAAAAATATTCTCTGACAATAAGAAAATGTTGTTATTGACAAAAGAAATTTCATAATCATGTCATTATATTACAGAGTGATACCGATTTACTTCAAGGATGATATAAATGAGAATGCTTACCTCTGATTTGGAGACCCTCGACACTTCTCATGTAAATGTGAAGGTGGTTTCCAAATGTTGTCTCCCCTTAAAGTAATCCGAATCCTCCTCCTCATTACGAATTTATACTCGCCATCCTTCAACTTCCTGAAGATTTCTGGTATGTTGTGTGTATATTTTGCCGGTAAGAGGAGAAAACCCTCTGATGACTCTGGGTCTGAATTAATGCCCATAATTGGTTTTTTGTTGTCAGTGATCAAATTGGAAGCCAAGAGAAAAGTTCCGTCGCCTCCAACCGGCAAGATTAAATCGGCCCAAGCTACACTTGAACTATCTATGCTTAACCTGAAATTAAGAAACATATTCTAGATGTAATCTACAGTTTAAGGTGGGTTCTGGACCACCAAGAGCAACAGTTATTTAATATTCAGAGATTAGAATTCGTTAGAATTGGATTATTTAAAATTCAAAGGAATTTAAATTGTTAATTGTTATTACTTCTAACTAGAAGCATTCAAAATTAAATAATTGAATACTAAAAGCACCCTAATTTCTATACTCCGGATGATTTTACAATATTTTATTACCATATTATACATTTGATCTTTGTTAATAGAACCCGATAATGAAATCCAACTATTTGTAGTTGAAAGACAATTCCTTCTTCTTGGCAAGTCTACTTTTATATATTCGCTTGAAAATTAGTTCTTCTTGAATAAAAATGTTGTTGTTCCCTTCAAAATTTATTACTTTAATATAAAATTAATTTTTTGTTGAAAATTCTCATTTGCGAATTGGAAATCCGTTTGTCCTGTGCAAAATCCGCTTTTTGACCTCAAAATTACACAGTTTGGTAATTATTACGAATGGAATGAAAGGGACTGGAAATTATATCATTTTAGATTCAAAGCGTTTGAAATTCAATAATTTTAGATTAGAATTTTAAGAAATTGGATTATTTAAAATGCAAAGGAATTTAAATCGTATTACTTCTAACTGAAAGAAATTAAAATTAAATAATTGAATATTAAAAACGCCCTTTTTTTATACATCGGTTAATTTCACAATATTTTATTACCCTATTATACATTTAATAATTGTTAATAGAACCCGATAATAAAATCTAACCATTTTTGGTTGAAAGATATTTCTTTTTTCTTGGGAAGTCTACTTTTATATATTCGCTTGGAAATTAATTCTTCTTGATTGAAAATGTTATTGTTTCCTTCAAAATTTATTACTTTATCACAAAATTAATTTTTTTGTTCAAAATTCCCATTTGCGAATTGAAAATTCCTTTGTCTTGTACAAAATCCGCTGTTTGACCTTAAAATTCTTTTTTTTGTTAGACATTTTTTGTTGTTTACTGACTAAAACATTTTTCTTCAGTGAAGTTTCAATCTGTTGAAAATTTGTTTTTTATATTAGAAAATTTATCTCTTATTGTAGGAATCTCATCCACTGTGGTTTAAATGCATTCTTTCAGTTGAAAGTTCATCTTTTTGGTTGATAATTAGTCTGTTTCGTTTAAAAATTCAACTATATTATTGAAAATTCATCTTTTTCGTGTCAAAACTCATCTATTCTGCTAGAACTCTAATTTTGTGTTGGTGTTAGTTACAAATGTATCTTTATTGTTGAAGATTAAACTATTTTGTCGCAAATACATTGTTTTATCAGAAATTTCTTGCATGATTGAACAATTTTTTTTTGGTTGAAATTCGTTTTTTTTTTTTGTTCGAAAATTCATTTCTTTAGGTAGAAGTTTCATCTTTTTAGTTAAAAACGCAGCTGTTTAAAGAAAATAAATCTTTTTTAGTTGGGGATTCGAATATTTTGTTGAAAATTACATTTTTCATTAAGAATTCATGTTTTCATGTTGAAAATTGGTATTTTTGTCTTAAAAACTTGAGGATTTAGTTGAAATCTTCTTTTTTCTTGACTCAAAAATCTGTTTTGGATGGAAATTGAACTATTTTGATACAAATTTGTCTTAAAGGTTTGAAAATTCCTCTCTTCAATAAAAATTTGATCTTTTCTAATAAAAATGTAACTTCCTAATGAAAATTCGTCATTTTCTAGAAAGTTAAGATTATCATCGTTGACTTTCTTCGAAAAATGGTTTACCTCCTCCCCACCTCAATAGTCAAACAAGAAACTCCATCCATTGACGAATTTTACTCCACTGGTCCTGAAGACTAGTTTTCTATGAGCAATAACTGGAGGATTTACCTGTCCATAATTTTGTACTCTATATTGAGCTTCCGAAGAACCTCAGTTGTTCTTAATTCAGCAGCTTTATTCCTGTAATGACTGGTGAGCATGGCCTCGTAATCCGAACCTCTTTCCTTTAACTTGAGCCTCAAGAGAGACTCATCAAGGTCAGGCTCTCGCATTTTCTCAAACTGATATCGCGATATCTTTGTCAAGACAAGAACCCTCTTTGGCACGAAACTCGTAGACTCTTTCCTCGAAAATATCTTCATGCTGCTTAAATTTGATCGAACCTTCTCAGAGAAAGAAGGGCTGAGGAAAAGTAAGACCTGCAGGGATCCTACAAAAATTAAGTTACTTATTAATGTTTATTCAACAAATTTGCAAGTGCAATTAACATCTTACTTTTGAATTCTCTCCTTATCACTTCCGGATTTCTATGCAACATTTGCAATATTGAACCTGAATTTAATTACACAATAACTATAAATATCTTAATTCCCCTTTGTGACAAAAAATAATTAGAAAAACTAATTTTTTAGAGAAGACTTCTACGTCTCGATGGGAATAGAAAAGTTTCATAAAAAAACGATTATATTCTAAAAATAATCTGCTGTTTACCATGAGCTTTGTTTGCATTTAATTCCATTATTGCACAAACCATTGAGGGTAGGGTCAGTAACGAGATAATAATGATCACATAGTTTAAATTCAGTCGATATTATTTGCACGAGTACCAGGCATGATATTTCAAAAGAGCATCTTATTTCTTCGTAATAATTTATAGATCTTGATACCTTTTTTTTACAAATATGCACAACTACGAAGAAAATTTAAAAAATAATAACATCATTTAATGGAAATTGACTTTCATAAAATACTATTTTCAAACAAAATACGAGAACGGAAGGATTACTAAAAGTCTATTAGATCTGGACATTCTGGACCCACAAAAAACTTATTATTCTTGCCCAGTCCTGACTGTATTTTGGAGCTGCTGGTTCGGTAATTGTGATTAGGTAATTACAATCACTAACAATGATACCGAGCTTGAAATCTTTACGATAAAACTCTTCTACTTACATAAGAATATATTCGTTTTTTTAAACAAAAATATAAATATAATCGAAATTACATATGATTGCCGGAATAAGAAACAGAAATAACTTCATAAATCAACTCTCATAACCCTTAAAATGTTCACTTTCACAAAAACAACTTTTTTATCAAATATTCTTCAATAGCCTCAATAATTCCCGTAAACAATAGACAGATACGGAAAAAAGGAAACGAATAAAAAGAACCGTAACAAGTGTTTACTTTCTCTGGCGAGGTTTGAAATTGAAAAAAAAAATCGTTTTATTAAATATTTACTTGACGAGTCACTAAGATTATTTCATAAGAATTTATGTATGTACAACAGCAATGGTAGAATTATGGTCTGATGGTCTTATATGGGAAATAAAAATTATTCTCACGTTGCACTCCTCTGTGAAGATTCTTGCTGAAAATCGTCATTGCACTTCTTTTCAAAATGCTCATAAGCACAACTAGAAAATTACACGCAACACAACATAATCGCTATCACAACAATGAACAACGCGAACACCCAGCGAACACGTTTTGTAATCAGCTGTAATCAGCAAAATATTCCCTCGGTAAAATATTTCTGTGGAGCGGAGCAAACAGCCAACCTAACTTATTCTGACAAGTGTGTCGGCAATGAAGATCTCTTCAAAAGTATTTATTATTTCGTCACCAATGATGAATCATCACCTTTTGAAAGTTAAAATATGTAGATCAAGTCAAAAGGAAGTTTCTTACGGTAAATTTGGTTCGAAAGGGCACACATATCTTTACTACGAGTTAAAAAATGCTTGAATACCACAAATTCCACATACGTATTAATCTTATATAAAATATGAAAGTATGAAATAAAAGCTTCAGAATTTGTATTTCATATATTTTCAAGTATTCGAAAATAATAGTTTTAGTATCAATTTCATCAATTGTTAATTATTTTATTTACAAGTTTAAGAAGAAAATTTATTTTATAGGTACAGTTTTAAAATTGGGACATGATTAATTCAGGCAGTGAGAAACTTTTATATTTTAAACAAATTAATAAGCAATAAGAATAATATTATAGATAAAAAACTAATTTTTTATTCTGAAAAAAATAATATAAAAATTGTCACTATTTCCTAAAAAATAAAATATATACTTTCAAAAAAATTATACTCTTCTGAAAAAGATTCCATTTTTCATCATGCAGGCTGGCAGGTAAAATGTTTGGGATTTTTTCTTTTGATTAAATATTTTTTTTGCAGATGGGAAATGAGAAGACATGACTGTATTTTAATAATTAACATACACATTTTTACATATACGACGAACATTTCAAGTGTAAAGTGTGTTTTTTGTAAAAACCGTTAGTTTTTTTTCAAAAAATCGGAATTACTTCACATTTCTCCAATTTCCTTCATGAATTTCAGAAAATTAGGAACAAACAGGATAATATCATACAAGAAAAACCTCAATATCCGAAAAGAATTTAAATTACACGGTTTTTGAAGAAACCATTTTTTTAACTCAATCCACCCCTACAGTTTTTAAAATATTTGTGAAAATGTCGGTATATTCATTTAAATAACTATCATATAAACATTTCATTCAAATATAAACACCTAATAATAAATATGTAATATAAATATGTAACACCTAAAATTAGGTACCAAAAAATTTAAATGCTTAAGTTAGACTTAGTTACTATTTCTCAATACATCCTGCAAATACTTTTTTATTAATGTATTTTTTGATTTTGGAAATAAAAAAAGGAAAACGGAGATACATGAGAATATTCCAATTTTTCTTTTCAAAAATTGAAGAAATAACTTTCCTAAGAGCAGCTAGGGTCGCAAGACAGATTAAAATACCGTAAAATCTTTATTACCTCGTAAAACTTCGTAATCTCGTAGACTGCAATTTGTAATGGGTACCACACTCAAATGTGATACAGATTTAAAATGAAATTAACTTACCGTTTTCAAATTATGCGAGTTCTTTCACGTAAATCACCAATTCAATGAACTTGAAAACAATTTTAAAAAATGACACAACACGATAGATCTCAAATAAAATCACAAAGTCAAGAGTCAGAACATATTTTGTAGAAAAACAGAATATTTTAGATCACTCTATAACTTTTTAGAAAACGATGTGAAAAACTATGAGAAAAAATTAAAGGTTGTGAGATAATTAGATAATTTTCAATGAAAATTAAGATAATAGGACAATATTGCAAATAGAAAAGGGTTTCAAATGTCACTATCCCTGACCAATAGCGTTATGAAAATATGAACGCAATTAAAAGTGTTTGAAATGGAAGTTTCAATTTTTTTTAATAATACATTTTAAAATATAGTGTAACTTAAATTTCATCATTTAACAAAAACGTTGCAAATTGAATATCTTTTTCATGAAAGGCTTCAAAAATTAAATAAAAAATTGATAAAATGTTTGAAATTAAATAATTTTTAGATGTGTATTCAAACTCTCCCAATTAGGATTTTATTGAGTTCGAATCAAAAAATATTACAATTGAACATTTTCATATTTACTTTAGAACTATAAAATTTTGAATTATTCCAAGTTAAAAACGTTAAAAATTCTAAAATTTCTCATTCTATGTTTGAAAATATATATCCTCTCTTCCAGTGAATGGTTCGGAATTGAAAGCTAGTCATTTTTTTGATTAAATTCAGAAACTAATTGTGAATAAAAATCATGGTCAACTGATAATGTATGAAATTCTTCTGAATCTGTTTCAAATCTTTGGAATCGTAGAACGCAATGAAATAGTTTATTAAAAACTAATATTCGGCAATTCACTTAGGTTCCATAATCTTCTTCTTCTTCAGCATGATTTTGATTGTGTCGGTTAAAAATAATTATATTTCATACACTCTCAGAAATTTCCTTTAGGCGATAAAGGAACACTTTTACGGTTAAAATGCAATCGTTTGAGAATTGGAGTTGGAAACAGAGCATCGAATCGTTAAAGTTTGCATGTGCGCATACGTTGCATAGCAACACCATGCTATCAAAATGCAATCCTTTTACAATAAAAGTGCATACTTTTACAATAAAAGTCCATACTCTATAGCTAAAACGACATCATTTTAGCGTTAAAGTAGATCGTTTGAGAGTGAAAAGAATCTGCTTTTAAAGTATCTTACTCTAACGTTTAGAGGACCGACTTTATCGTTGAAAGGGAATTTCTGAGAGTGTAGTTTGATAAGTAATTGAACTAATGCTTGGTTAAATAACTAATTTAACCCGAAAAAAAAAATTTAATTAAATCAGCACAATCTTGCAGGGTTTCAAGGTTTTGAACTGAGAGCCTGAATAAACAATTTTGCTCAGGTTAATTCGTATGAAAATCAAATATGTGCAATTTTCTTGATATTCAAATACGTTCTAATTTACACGTCGAAAATGGAAGAGTTTCAAATTCAAATAGGTGAACTAAAACAGTTACTATTATATAAAATAAACAAATCTGTGAACCGAATAAAAATTCTCGTTCTTTGAATATAACCATGCAAAAACTAATCAATCGGAATTGAATTATTAAAAATTTATTACTGTTTTTATGTTGAAGTGATTAAAGTGTTCAATTTAAAATGGCAATTATAGTGAACTTGCTTCAAATTTGAATATTTTTAGTTAAGAATAATTTGATAAATCACAAGAGGGATTATTTTCAGAAACACGAAACATTGCCGTAAACACGTAAATAGACTAGAGATTAAAACAAAATATAAGGAGAGAACGTGGTGCCAAAAAAGTAGAAATTCGAAGGAGTGAAAAAATATGTCTTTGTATACACGCTTCGCTTACACTTTATTAATTCATTTGCAATACATTAATTAAGTCTGTTTAAATAGCATTGCAAGGTCACCTAACGTAAACCTTCATTTTATACTATAGACAATCAATACCTCTATATTCATCGTCCCTCCTGCACGCTTCGTTACTTTAATCGTTACGGTAATCGAATCGTGATCGTTACTGCCTTCGCTATTACAATTAATTATTACACTATATTATACCGTAAGATCGATGTTAAAAATCAAAATTCGTATAAAAAGCGTCGTGACCTAACAATTTAACTGCACCAGTTAAATCATGAAACGTTAAAAAAATTATCCGTTTTTGTAATCGGCATGTGCTGCCCGGGTGATGATACTCAATGCGCTCGCAATAATTCAACGCGAATGGCAAATCACACGCAAACCAGAATGTCGACATCAGAACCGATGCACAGCCGATGAAACTTGTAGAAAAAAAGTAAAAACTAGGAGGAAAAAAAGATAAAACAGAAAGAATATATGAACTCAAAACACATTATCGTTGTACTTTAATTATTGCATCCCATTCTGCAACTCATTTTCTCGTCTCTCAAAGCTCTTCACTTCCAAATTGGCGCTGTACATCGTTTCTTGAAGGCGCATTCCGCAAGTACATTCTTCTAGGCCTCGTCTCGGCACTAGTACTCCTTTAATCGTGCAAATACTTTTCATTCTCTACTAACGTTACAGTACCAGCATTATTAATATAACCGTTATTATATTCATCGTTATCGGAAAAAATTTACATCAACTAGATACATATAAAACAAGACGTGAACGTTAATGAATCTGCGTTGTCAACGTTTTATCGTAGCAATACTCGAAAAAGACCGTGAAGAATTTTGCGATTTTACAATAAGTTAAGTCGCATTCGTTGGTTCGCGATCTCCCGTAACAGCGAAGCAAATAATGATTGCTCGCCGAAATTCGAAAGTCCGAGGGACGTTGTTGAGAATCCAATTTCGGATCTCAGTACTAAAACATGGTAGTCAACAGCACGCCCTTTTTACATTTTTTTTTCATAGTTTTTTTTTTTTTTTGCTTTGTTTTAAGAGAACCGTAAAATCCGACAAACAGCGCGTATCGTTTAGCAAGTCACTCTCCATTCAAAGGAAAACACACGCACACGCACAAAAGTGATTGACTGAAGTTACTCTATCTTGACTTTATAAACACGGATTTAAATTCAAATGCTCAAGATTGAACACCCCAGCTTACCTAAATAGAACGCTTCTAATGCCACTTGATGATATATTCTAGACATAAGTTTGGCCTTCGCCTTTCTTTTGACAATCGCAATACTTTACAAATGAGAGTCAATTTCGTAAAAATACCAAATACGCCCTCAAACTTCACACACGGCCATTCACTCTCTTATACGCTTTCTCATAAAATCAAAAATTGTATTCACAATAACGTTACGACAAATACAAGTTTGCAGGAAAATTTTTTGTACGAAGTACGCGGTCAAATTCCGCAGTACTCTACGCGCGATTTGGATTTACGTTAAAATACTGACAACTTGTGATTTAAAACGTTTCCTTTTTGCCTCTTCTCGCTTTAAGTAAGTCGAATTCCCTCAACTCTTCTGTACATTTGTTCATGATAGGTGACGGGAATCCGAAGCGAAAGAGTGACGCTAGAAAGTTATGGAATGGCGTTAATTTCGTTCTTAGGCTAGATTAAATCTCATTCGCTATATCGAAGTTGAAAACAGTTACCCTTTTCGTGCTCGAGTTTCGATGAGCGTGAGTGCTTACAAGTGTTCTATTCGACTATAATTATGCATATCTATACACTGTATATTATACATATTTATACACATATATTTATATATCTCTCTTTCTCACGGTAATTACTTTGCAAAATATCTCTTTAACCGAAGATTCCTCGGTGCTTAGACTATATAATACAACCCGGAATATCTCCACACTCGCTTAGGCAGAAATCACTCTTTGTAAGTACATCGACCGGTTTTTTAAACTTTAGAGTCAAACTCATCCTGTGTAACTCAACCTAAAACTGCATTTTTTTGTCAAGAAACGAAACATCTAAAATTAATCAAGTATCTCAGAAAGAGAAAGATAACCTGGTGAACTTCAGACTTTTAGGTTGACAAGTTGCGCTAACCGAAAAAAGCATTTACAGTGGTTTCAAGCAACCAAGCATCTTGTTAAGAAGAGAGTATTTTTTTATTTTTATTTTTAAAACTAAAACAAAGAGAGAACAAAACTGCAATTTGTTATCGAATGACGATCGAATGACAATGCATCAGACAGAGCGAAATATACGAATAAGCGTATCGAAAACTGTCTGCCGGTGTGATATCATATCATATAATGAGGACCGCTATAACGCGATCGTTGCGAAAATAGCGTGAGACTTGCCTCCTAACGACAAAAAGTCTTGAACTTGAATTATCTGAAGGATGAGACTCGCGTTCAGCTTTCAGTAGTAGAAGTGTGCAAAACTGTTGCAGCTGTTGCGAGCGCGTGCTGAGCCTCAGCTATGTGGCTGGGGCTGTGGAGGAGGTGGCAATGGCGGCGGAGTCCCGGTGATTTCAGTCCAGCGCGTCTCGAAGAAGTTGCGCATTGCGTGACCCGCTTTTCCGACTGGACTGTCGTCCTCGTTGAACACCTCGCAATTGATAAACATCTGCCTCACATCTGTACAGAATTCATCCCGTGCCTTGTAGCTGGAAGAGAAAATATATTTTTTTTTTACCATTTTTACCAGAAATATATTTTTTTTTTGTACCATTAAGCCATAATCCCTCGCGGGGTAAGCGTAACTCGTAAAGAGTTATAATTAGTTGAGTTGGATACACGGGAATCGGGAAGACACCAGTCTCCCGCCAACATGCCAACAGCATGCGGTATTTCCGAACGGTAACCCATCCAAGTACTAATCGCGCCCAACGCTGCTTAATTTCAGTGATCGGACGGGAACTGGTTTTTCGAGCGTGGCATGGCCGTTGGCCAATTTGGTCATCTTCATGGTTGAAACTTCAAATTTTTCTGTTGCGTTAGAATTGAATATTTAGTTAGAATTGAACTGTTTAATTGGAAATTAACCTCTTCATTGAAGAATCATATTTTCGGATAGAAAATTCAACTGTTCTGTGAGAAATTCTTCATTTTGGCCAACAACTTCGGGTAGGATTCCACATTTTCCTGGTAGATTTTTCTTTTTCAATTGAACTTTTGGTGAAAAACAAACTTTCTTGTAGAAAAATTAGACTTCCGGTTTGCAATTTTACTGGTCCGTGAAAAAATTAATTCTTTTGTATCGAAAATTAACATTATATTTTCGTTCAAAATATCATTGATCATAAATTTGGCGTTTTTAAACTTCCACAGTAACTACCGAAATACGAACTAGTTGAATTTTGTACAGAATAAATTAGCTTTATTGAAGAAAAGCTTGAATTTAAAGGAAAACTTCCAAGTATAACCACAAAAAAAAATACGAATTTCCAACAAAAAAAAAACAAAAACAATTCATCTACTAAATGAAATTCGAGGGCAATATAAAAAGGCAAATATTAAGGTACTGATTCTCGTATAATTATGTAGCTTTGCCGACTAAAGATTCTTCTACTTTGAAAACTGTCACATTTACACAAAAAAATATTGAACAAACACATTTCATCAAATATTATAAAAATAAACGCGTATTTAGGGGACCGATATAAACATTGTTTACAATCAAGCCTTTATTTTACGTAAGAAATTTGTCTTTTTGGCTTGAAAATCAGGCAACTTGTTCGAAATTTTTGTTCTCTATTGACAAAGAAATCTTTTTTGGTCAAACTTGTTCAACTTTTCTGGGCAACTTGGCAACTCTTAATTATGATTTGTATACTTTTTGAATTATCAAAATATTTTAGAACCCCAATAGATTATTTTATTGTTAATAAACGAACTAAAATTTGAACTTCCACCAAAAGCAGTTCAATTATCAAACGGATATTTGAATCTTTAATTCAAAAAGAGAAATATTTTATAAGACAGTTGAATTAGTTACGTTGGGATGAATTTCCGGAACGAAAATTCTTTTTTAACAACTTTGCTGAATTTCCAACTTAAGAAGATCATTTTCGAACCCATTGGTCCCAATCTATAACAAAAAAGAACGTATTTTCTATCCAGAAAGATAACCCAAAACGGTGGATTTTCCATCAAAATAGTTCAAAATACAACACAAAAAATTAAAAATTGCAACTAAAAATGATTAATTTTCAGCAGAGAATAAATGAGTTATATCTTCAGATAAGAAATGTTCTTTTTCAACTAAAAAACACGAATTTAACAAATATAGTTCAATTTTAAACCAAACACGTAGGATTTCGAACCAGAAGAGATCAATTTTGAACTAAAATATAATGGAATAGACTCTTGAATTTGAAAGAAATCTCTATGGTTGAAAGTTCTTCTTTGTTCAATTTGAATCATTTTGTTCAAAATGCATTTGTTTTGTTAAAAAAGTAATTCTTCATCAAAAAATCCAATTACTTAGTTGAAAATGAGTAGATACAATATTAAAATTAATTATTTTGGTAGAAAACTTGTCTTTTTAGATCAAAGTTCGACTGATTTGTTGAACGATTGGCCTTTTTGGGTTGAAACTTCAATAATGTGATTGAAATTGTTTTTCTTTTTCAAGTAAAAAATATTTTTTTATGAAGATTCAACTTTTTTGTTGAATATTGTGTTTTGAATTTGAACTTTATAACTTTCAGTTTTCAGTTGTAAATAGTATTTTGTAGCTGAATATAATCTTTTAAAATGGAAAATTGATGTACATTATAAACAAAACCTCAGCTAAATGCCCGTAATTCAATTTCCGACATCCAGGTTGGCGATTTGACGGACGATTTCAAAGTCCCGGTCATTTCCCTGTTTTTTCCGGTCAAACACATTTATTTTATTCATTTTATTAATATGGGAAAAAACTCAAATTTTCCACACAAAAAGTGGAACATCAGTAAAATTTCAAACCAAGAAGATGAATTTTCAACCAAAATGATAAATATTTAACTGAAGCATTTCAATTTTCAACCATGAAGGTGAATATTCAAACAAGATTTACTGGAAAATAATGGCTTTCAACCGAGAATGGAACAGTATCATTTTTAGTTTAAAAAACTAATTTCGAATCAAAAATAAGAGTTTTCGACTGAAACAAAGAATCTTGAACTAAAATAGTTACATTCTAAAACATATGAATCAAGTTTTACCAAAGAAGATATATTGGTTATAAAAATTTGAATACTCAAATTTTTTAATTGAAAAAAAATATGATTAACCAAACAGAAGGATTTTTAACTAAAACTATGGAATTTTCAATTGGAATAAGTTAGATTGTTAGTTTTGGAATTACTTATAACGAAAAAAACTAAGTTTCGAACAAATTGTTACATTTTCAACAAAATGATGAATTTTCAAATAAAATTGTGAATGTTCAACTTAAGGAGTTCAAGTTCAAACCAGAAAGACGAATTTTCAACTGAAATAATGGATCTTTGACAAGAATATTTGAATTTTTTACTAAAAATTAAATTTCAACCACAAAAATACAATTTTCACCAAAATGGTTAAATTTCGAACAATGAAACCAATGATTGCTAACCAAAATAGAATAGCACCAACATTCAATTAATGAACGAGAAACTTGACTTTCGGAAAAAAGATAATTTTCTACCAAAAAATCTATTTTTTTACAGAATATGTGAATCTCACGCAAAGTAATTGAGTTTTCTACTCAAAACATCAAATTTTTATCCATATGGTTGAATTTTTAACTAAAAAATAATAATTTTTCACTAAAAATAAAACAGTTAAATTTTTAATTGAAGAAACTAATTTGTATCGAAACAGATGAATTTATCGGTAAAGCGATGAATCTTGAACTGTATTGGATGTATTTTATGCGGAAAAGATTAATTTTTACCCATAAAGATAATTTTCTACAAAAAAGGAAAATCTTCCTTAAAGTGCATAAATTCGCAAAAAAACAATTTAATTTCAAATTCAAGAATGAATGTTCAACTAAATACTTGAGTTTTCACCAAAAAAGATGATTTGATTTTTAACAAAGTAGTTGCATTTTCAACCGGAGGTGAATTTACAATTCAAAAAATGCACCTCCAACAACAAATTTTAAATTGGAAGAGCGAATTTTTTGAATTCCTCTCCTTAATACGAATTATAATCATTTTTAAAAAGTTCCGGTTCCATCTGCGAAATTCCCTGTTTTGAGTGAAATTATATTTATCTACTGTAACTTCCTGCCCTAAAGTAAAAACTATAATAAATTATCTTCTAAAATTCGCTGTCATAAGTCAGATAAATGAGGAAAAAGCAAATAAAACGCGATAAATACAATTTTTCGAAAAAATTCAGTGCATAATTCATTCTTTCTGTTTGTGCTACCATCGATTCGATTATTGAGTCAACTAAAAAAATCTGAAAGAGCAACAAATTTGCATAAGTTTTCGCTTATGATGGGAAAAATAGTAATTCTTCCTCTCATAAAGTATAAATATATTTTAAAATGTTCAAAATCAGACTTAAGAGACGGTACATTTCTTGAAATAAATGATAAGATCTCTTTTTAATTCATAAAATGAAAGCGGTAATTTCAATCAATCAAAAGAAAAAACCACGTAAAAATTCGAAATTTCTTTCTGCGTTGAAAAAACCTAACGCAGCCCCGTAGCCACATTTGCTTTGATCAGTTAGCCTTTTTTTCTAATAGAATACTTTGTGCCAAAATGAAACATTTTTCTAAAACAGAGAAGGTCACTCAGAGTTCAAAAATATTCGGTGCAATTCGCAAAGAGGAAGCGTTTTGTCTAAAATATGAATACAAGTCACTTAGAATTTCAAAATATTCTTAATAATAGGATGTTGATCCTTTCATATAGTCCAAGTGTAATATTCCTAAAAAGAGGATTTGAGGAAAGCGTTTTCTAACACTCCCATTAGGGAAAATACAAATATGATACTTACACAGAGTCCTGTAATTTCTTCTTAATCGTACTGAGATCCATGGGGATTTTGATAATTTTCTTATAAGTGGGAAACTGTTTGGTATTAACTGGCAAGAGGAAAGGCCAAGCTTCATCCTGCTGCTCCAGCTGCTCGAGAAGTATTTTGCAAGGCGCAAGTTCTCGTTGCTGTTTCTTCGTCAGCGCCCTGTTGTTGGCTTCCTTTCTCGGCGAGGTTGTGGGCGTCGGTGGTTCGGATGAACTGACGTCCTCTGCATGAGTGTTGGACGCCGTCGAGGGCGTTGGACTGCAGCGCAAAATAACAGAGAAGTTAGCATGAGTCGCTCATTGTGTGTAACGTACCAGCTACTAAAAGCTTCATGCAGTTACAGACACTCCGGCGATACAACGCTCGTATTGTTGACCTTCAGTACTCCAAATTCTAAATTAGCCCTACGCCAGACTTAGAGGTGTTTCAGCTAAGAAGCAGTGCACGAAACTCAACGCAGAATCGTCTAATACAGAGGTGTCCAACGCGTGAGCAGCGGTGTAAATCACTGTCACTCATCAACACCCTCTCTTACCACCTTGGATGCATGCATGCGGTGAGCGAGAAGAGAATTGCCGATAAAGCACTCGGAGAAGGGGAAGAAGGGAGAAGGGGAAGAAGGGAGAAGGGGAAGAAAGGAGAAGTACGCCAACCTTGCGTTGGACACCCCTGGTCTAATACTTCGAAATTTAATGTAAGTAATATATAATCTAATATTACGAGAGAAACAGCGAGTAGAAATCTCGAAAAGCACATTGAACCAAAGGGCTGACAGGTTTGGTTTTTATCGTAATCACCTAGCTGGTGGATGATCGAAACTTTCACTCTCTCTGGGTGTTGCTCCTCCGCCTCCTCCGCCTCCTCCAGTTCCTCCTGCTGCTGCTGGTGCTGCTGCTCCAGTTCCTGCTGCTCCTTTAGAATGACTTCTACGACTGCTATTTCTCTTCTTTGGTTGCTTACTGTGACAATTTGTGCAGTACCACTTCCCTCTAGGCATCTGGAAGATTTTAAAAGTCAAAGTTAAATAAATTGTAATGCGTAAATATATTAACAGGGATCCCAGCGGTTTGCTAGTTAAATTTTAGGTAGAAAAGAGGGATTTCATTCCAAAAACGAGGATTTGAAGAATCATATGGATATCTAAACATTCTATACATTTTTAGCTAGCCCTGAAAAACTTGTTAGACACTTCAGCACTTTCAAGAGATAAAAATGCAAAAAGACGAAAGATTAAAAAATTAATAAAAAGAATTGAGAAATGCTAATGTTTTATTTGTTTTAAATTTATTTTTTATGGAATCCATGTCAGCTAGAAGGAACGGATTTAAAGAAAAAAAATTAATTTATTTTGAAAAACCTACTTTCTCTGATTTTGTTACCTTCAACTCGGAGAATTTTTTCTAATGTACTATTATTAGTTGAAAGATCTTACATGAAGAAAATTTTGTTGAATCTTGGCTGAATAAAAACATTTTCAAATCATAGCTAAATGAAGATATTTTCAAATCTTAGCTAAAAAATGCAGTGTACCCAATAAAAATAAAACAAAAAATGTTCATTCCCCAAAGTAACATCATTAGAAAAATCCAACTGTTCTTGGTTTGAGAGTCTTATACTATTTTTGATTAAGAATTCATCTTTTTTTGATGAAAATCTCATTTTTTTTTGGTTGAAAGTTAATTTTTCCAACTGAGAATCAAATGATAGTACAATTTTTGGTTGGAAGTTGATATTTATTAGTAGATAATTCAACAATCTTGCAAAAAGTCAACCATTTTTGGTTAAAATTTATACTGTTTTGTGGAGAATTCGTCTTTTTGGGCTAACAGTGTAACGAATAGTTTGATTTTTTTCCACTTTGACTGAAAAATATTGTTCGGTTACACATTTTTTTGTTGTTTAAAGATTCATCTGTTTGGTACAATTTTTTCATATTTTGTAGAAGCGTCGTCTTTCTGACTAAGAAATTGAACACTTGAGTTTATATTTTCGTTCTTTCACAATCTAGAAATAATTTTTGGCTGAAAATTCATCTCATGGCAGAAATATAATTTTTTCGGGTAAAAATTGAACTGCCTGGTTAAAAATTAAACTGCTTTGATCAAGGATTCAACTATTAATTCGAGAATGCGTCTTTGTGATTCAAATCAACTGTTTTTTATTCAGAAGTAAAAACTTTCTGTTCAAATATCATCTAGTAAATTCTGTATTGAGAATTTATCTTTTTGGGTTAAAAAGTCCACAATTTTGTAAGGAAGTCAGCCTCTTCGGTTAGGAAATAAACTGTTTGAATGGAAAGTCGTCTTTTTGGTTTAGAAACTCATTTTTTAAAATTAAAAAGCAACTGTGTGGTTATAAATTCTTCTTTTTTGGTTAACAATGCAATTATTTCGTTACAAATCAATAATTATTTCAAAATGCCATGTGTTCAAAATTTGTCTTCCAGTGTTTAAAATTCAAGTATTCTGGTTTTTTGTTTGAAATTATTGATTTTTGTTCAAATTTCACTTTTTGGTTGAATAATTGATTATCTGTTTCAGCTCAGGATTTAACTGTTTTCTTGAAAATATCCCTTCTTTGATTAAAATTTCAACCATCACATTTTTTATAAATGATTCGTCTTTCTTGTTGAAAATTCGATCACTTGATAGAAAATTCAGATGTTCATTCAAAATATTGAAATTTGATACAAAAAAATTAAAATTCTGAGTAAGGGCACGCAAATTTGAGAAATAAATATAATAACTAGCCACATCGTGAACATGAAAAAATTACTTGAGAAAATCAAGAAATGACCAGGAATTTAAAATCATCTACTCCGTTAATAAACGTTGACGTTAGGATTTCAGGGACTACAGTCCGTTTTTGTTCCTACATTTTTGCACTCAAATTTGAAAAATCCCCGAAAAAATCTAAAATCAAGAATTTTCACCCATTTACCCCTTCTTCTTACAAGTTTTTTTATACATTTCGCAAGAATCATAAACAGAAATTCAAGATATTAGAAAACAAGACGCTCCAAGACAGATTCTTTTTTATGATACCAATTTTAAATACTTCCTTCAAGATTTATTTGTTAATTTTGCACAGGACAGAATGTTGTAAAGAAGGGAGAATAGAGAGATATTTTAGGAAAATAGGGGAAACTATATCGAGTAAAAATGTTACATTTTCAAAAAAAAAATAGACCAATTTTTAACCGACAAATTTTATTTTCGAAAAGAAAAAAATGAATCCTCAACAACAAAAATTGAATAGTTGATATTTGCACCAGAAAATAGGTTTATTTCAAATAGAAAATAGTTAAAGTCAACCAAAAAAGATGAATTTGGAACAACTCAGTCAAATCCTCAATCAGAACAGATAATTATTCAATCGAACAGTTGAATTTTAACTCAAAAATAATAATTTTTTACAGAAAGGATAATGTCAACCATAATTAATAGTAGGATTTCCTACTAAAATAAATAATGTTTAACCGAATAGAAGTTCTACCAAAATACCTCAATTTTCAACATTAAATTACAAATTAACAACATGGTTGCATTTTTAGTTGAAAAAGATTAATTTCTAAATCGAAAAGACGAATTTTCAACTAAGTAATTGAATTTTACACTTGAATAGTTGAATTTTGGAACGAAAAACAAGTTTTCAAGAAAAAGACAAATGAAAAATTGCGGTCACTGAATAAAATTCTTTGTCATTTCCTGGTTTTTCCTGGTGAACTGAATTTACGACCTTTTTCCAAGTTTCCCAGTTGATAAAAGAAATGATTGAATTACCTTTGGCATTACAGGATTGTGACAATCAGTATGATAAGCCCTGGGACATAATTCACAGAGCACCAAATTCTTGCCGACTCGTTTTCCGCAAACTAAACAGTTTCGTTCTCCCGTTGCCTTGTTCATGCACTCGTGACAATACCTGCAATTCATAAACATTTATAAAAGGACTAGAATAAATTCATACGATTGACGAAAAGTGTATATTTTTAAGAATAATTATGAAGAACCTACCAATCCCCATCAGGAATGTTATCCATTTTTGGACGGAAGCAGTAAGTATGGTAGCCGCGATCACAGCCGTCGCAAAGCAATAATTTATCCTCATTATCTCCACTGTGGCAGAACTGACAATTCTGTAACAAAAATTCTCATCATTTGTAAAAGTAGTCTTGAAAAGCGGTTTTGCGGTCCAAGCTTGTTATTTCGAAGGCTTAAATCACTGCAACTAAATAGGGATCCAAAGCTAAGTATCTTATCCTTTCAAAGAATTTAATTCCTTAAAAATTATTTTGGATCTCTATTTAGTTGGAGCATCTAACGATTAATTGTTATGAGTAGTGATGATCAGTGTTTTGAGTGTTGATGTTAGCAAAAAAGCGTGTCAGCTTATTCCCAAATAAAGCAGAGCAAAATAGTATGAAGATATGTATGATGTGAAAATAATGATAAAGAAGCATTTTTATAGCGGCAGGAATTTATAAATGAATAAATTCTGTTATGTAGAAGTAGACCACCATGAGTTCATTAAGAAAGAAGCACAACATAAAATCGAATAAGCTTATAATCTTAAGCTAGCTCACATGCTAGTTTTGTATTTTTCTACTCAAGTTTTAAATCACGTATCGACAAATACCTCGGCCTTCTGTTAAAGCACTGTGCCTTTGAAAAATCATAGGCATAGTTTTCTGGAAGATAAAACTACGTAGAGATAAAACTGATTCTTAAATTAAATTGTTATTTTTCTGAAACTCAATATTTATATTTAAAAATCTTTAATAGCGAGAAAGTTTAAGATATTTGAAAAATTCAAATTTGAAAAATCCAAGTTCAAAAAGTCGCTTATCATCAATCAATTTTGAATAGATTATAAATATTATAGTTTTGTTAACGAGCGGAATGAAAGGTGGAAGGGGTAATGGTTGAAGGTAAGATGGAAAGAGCTGTTTTTCTTGATTGAGTGTCTTATGATATAGTTAAAAGTTGAACCTTGGCTGCAAGAACAGTTAACTTGTATTTTTAGAAGTCACTTACTTTTCATTTGTTATTATGAAGTCATGTGCGGTACAAATAAAAAATAAGTATCTTCTGAAAATTCAAGAGGGCTGTTTTTGCAGCCAAACGCTCAATTATCACTCGTCAAAGAATTGCGATGACTTTCGCAGGCACCAATTGGATCAAATACACGTATCAAAACAAACTAAAAATCATAGCACGGAAGCCTCAAACATTGCCACAAATCAAAAGTATTCAAAAACTAAGCTTTCCACTGTATTATAAACTTTACAAAATAAAAGACAACGTCTATTCCAAATCGGGAAGCATGCTCTAGTAGTGGAATCGATTGCGTTGTTTTTTCAAATAAATTGAGACGTGTATTTTACTATCTTAACAAAAAAATTTGGTACAGAAAGTTATAAATACACAAGATACAAAAAAAGAACTTGCTCATCTAAAAAAAGTTCTAATGTCGTAAGCTTTTAAATTTTTTGAATATCTTTTAAATCCGTTGAAGCATTTTATGATCTTTAAAATCTTTTAGGACTTCAGTTAATTCATCGACTTCTTTGCAAAATCAGAGGAGCCTACACAACGAACGATTTTAAATTCCCTCTCATTTCTCGATTTCCTCTCAGCCAACTGTTAATTTTTCACGATCATTTCGAAGATTGTATAAAAAAGATTTAAATGATTTTGAACAATTTTTAAAGACTTCAATCTTATTTTTTCTGAAAATTTGAAAGGATCTCTGATACAGAACAGGGAATTCCAGAAAAGAATTATAATTCTGGGTTTGAAAATCACATAATTTAAAAAAAATGACAATTCTGATAATGAACGGAGAATTTTGTTAGAGAATTATAATTATGAAATCAAACAAGAGTTTTTTTTTTAACTCCCTTCTTATAAATAAGCATATCAAATTCAAGAGCTTTTCAAACTTCACGTTCTATGTCAAAAATTTTCTATTTCGAGTCATATAATAATTTTTTACGGAAATTTTCTACCCTCATGTCTGAGTTAAGATTTTTACGAAAATTCCCTGCATCAAAGTGAAAATTACATTTTTTAATAAAAATTACCTGTGCCAGTGATTGCATTTATTCAGAAAATTCCCCGTTTTGGGTCAGATATATATTGATTCAAAACATTTTCCATTAAAATTCAGAAATATAGTAATTCCTTTTTCCGAAAATTGTAAGGGGGAAGTTTCCAGTTCTGGCGAATTCGTATTCGCCAGTTAGAGAAAAATTTTATAATTCAATACAATTCTGCTTTTGAACAACAATAATTCAAATCTGACGAATCCATGCCCCATAATGATATGTTCCAAGACCAAATTATAATTCTTAACGAAATTCCATGTTCCAAAATAGAAAGTAGATCCATAATATAACATAGATGTACAATAGCAGGGTGGCGATTCGGCGGACGATTCCAAATTCACGGTCATTTCCCGTTTCTTCAAGGTCAATTTTTTTAATTTTCCCGGTCAACTAGAAGCAAAATATTTATATTTGTCACAAAACGCAAATGTAAATTTTTATTAATGACGTTAATTTCAAACATCCTTTAACACAACAGATCAAAAATTGCGAAATGAATCAATTTTAAAGAATACTCTAATTTTCAACAAAAAAATACAATTTTCTTACAAAAATTGAAACCGTTAAACTTACAACGCGCGCTTCGCTCGGAAGTTTCAGCGCGCCTTGGGCGCGCGTCCGCCGGATCTAGCGCTTCGCGCTCGATAATGTATTAGACTCGCGCTTCGCGCTCGTACATTTCAAACCTCGCGCTGCGCGCTCGGGTA
>WSXT02000030.1:2364843-2381501 GCA_011762715.2 Neuroterus valhalla
GAATCGAACCCACAACCAGACAGTAGCGTGGGTCCAAAGCTCATGCCTTAGCCCCCACGACCAACTGACCACTCCTTCCCGGTTTTTAATTAAATTCCCGGTCATTTCCCGGTTTTTTCCTGGTCAATGAATTCCCGGTCAAGTCACCACCCAGACTAAATGCTTGAGTTTCCACCGTTTAAGTTTTCACCGGACTAATAGCGCGAGAGCAGTGAAATAAAATATATTAAACTACTTTTAACTTTCATAATAGTACATTCGAAGAAAAATCCTGGTCACTGAATCAGATACCCGGTTTTCCCGATTTCCGGTGAACTAGACCCTAGAAACTTTTTAAATCTTAGTGAAATACAGTACAGGTAATATTTTTGAAAAAAGGTTTCCAAACATCCTTTTCCAACACAGAAATTATTGCAAGTGCCGACACTTTTCGTGAAAAGCAGTGCATACGAACGAGGGTTCGTTGCAGACTATTAGATAATTGTTGAGGTGAAGAAGAGACAGGTATGGGAAGCGGAGGAAAATTTGGTTAGTATTATTAGCGGGGATACCCACAGAGGCCTGAGTAGTAGTCAATAGCTCATTGTACTGAATGGTAGCTTTGAGTGAGAGGCAGCGTTTTCGTAGCTTGACGCAGACCGACTTTCTAGCTGGGTTTAGACTCACAGCCTTCATGATGCTCTTGTCCCAGGCGATGCTCGCCTCCAGCATGTAGAGGGCCATCGCGAGTTGAGCCGAGGTGTGGGCGCGGGCCGTAGCTTCACGCCAGTTGTTCAAGCCCCTGGGTGTCGTTTCCTCCTGGTGAGGGGCAGGACTCAGGTCGGATGAATTCAAACTTGCATTTGCAGCAGCAGCTGCTTGTTCCGCTTTCAGTGCCGCGAGGTTTGGATCTCCAGTGCTGAAAGAAATATTTCATTTCTGCAATTACATAGATATTTATCAAAAAGGGATGATAAATCATAACAAACCAGGGTATCTAGATCGGACTTATGATAGAATTCGCGCTTTTTTCCCGCAGATTTTGTGAAATTTTCCCGTTATAAAAAACCAGTTAAATATTTTGAAATATTTATTTATTAATAAATAATACATCGATGACCTCTAAATCCATAAACCCTAAAATCCTAGACTCTAAGTCATAAACCTATAAATTCTTAACCGATGAACACTGAGTCTACTAATTTCCAATCCACGAAAATTGAACCTCAAGCCCACGTATGCAATAACTTTCAACTGTAAAACAATAAATCAATAATTTCCATACTCTTTTAAAATACTTGCTTGAACCCACAAATCTAAAAACTTCAAACTCCAAAAACCATAATTCAATCATTTTCGAACTCATTTAGAAACCTCAAACGCAGAATCTCTATTGTTTTTGGAACATTTATTCCATACTAATAGGATTAATGACTATTCGATTAATCAAATAATCATACAGAATTCCTAAATTGAATTGGCGAGATAAAGTACGGTTGAATAACAGTAAGGTCTTTATATTCCTAATCAGTGATTAGTGATAGTTATTCCTTTCGAAACTTTTCGAGGAAAAATGCTTCATAATTGAATAGTTATTTTTAGATCTTATGGACTCATCATTCGTGAAAAAAAATAGATGTTGTAATAAACCATGGGAAATTGTATAATATTCTGCAAAAGATTGTTTTTAATAACTTCGAAAATATATTTCATGACATGAGGTACAAGATGAAAAATACAAAACTTCAAATCGAGGAAGCTGCAAAAGATGTGTTCATAATTGAAGAATAAGAAAAAAATGATTCTGAGTTTCAAGCTCCTAATTTATAAAATTGAGATATAAGAGTTGATCAAATAATTACCAAGAAAAAGAATTGATAAATGAAAAAATGACAAAAAAAATTTTGAAATTAAAGATGAAAAATATATTTTTCAAATGTAATACAAAATACAAAAAAAATTACAGAATGAGTGACCAAATAACTAAAATAACTTGACTATTAAATCCATCAATTTTGTAAATAATTCATTTGTTTAAACATATTCATTCAGAACAACTCAATCAATCTTAAGAACATATCTGTTTATATATAATGAGATTTAAAAATAGTTCCTATTTGAAAATACAATTTGTTATAAATTGAAAATAATTCTAGAAAAAATAATTTGTTCAACAACTTTTTTTGCAAAACTAAAGGCAAATTTGAAATTAGCGCACGAAAAAACCCCTCAGTTAACATATGTTGTATTTGTATTATTATTCATTTTCTTATAAGCACTAGAAGCCTTATCAGTATTCCATTTAGATAATGCAAGATTAATGTTTTAGTCATGTGGTATTTAGTCAAAATTGAAATTAGCAATAATTCATCCAAACATATTGTTGGAATTTATGTTTCAAAACTCATGGCAAATTTAAAATCAGCAATGCCTCAAACTCCTCAAATTCTATACAATTTATCTAGTTATGTCTAGAAACCTTATTTTCGTGAAAGTGTTATACAATTAAGTTTGAGAACTTGATTTCGCCATATTTTGTTTTGAAAAATTTAAAAACAAATTATTTTTGAAAATTTAGCTCTGTGTGCCTCTTTTTAATTCAATTACTTTTTCCCGATAGAAGAAAATTTCCAGATCTTTTCCCGTTTTCCCGGTGGCTTGTAGACACCCTGTATAAGAGACAAGGAATGATCAACCAATAATAGTTGGATTTTTCACGACAGAGATGAATCTTCAACTAAAATAATGAATCGACAAGCGTAAAAATTAATTTCCAACACAGTAGTTCAAATTTAAACAAAGCTGTTGAACTCTGATAGGCAGTTCAATTTTCAACCAAATAGTTATCTCTACAAAAATGTTGAATTTTCAACAGAAAAAGTAAACTCCCTACCTAATAAAATAAATGTTTACTGCAACATTTGGAACATTATGCATATAACAAATTTCGAACAAAGCAGTTTAATTTTCAACCAAGTAGTCGAACTTTCTACAAAATATTTGGGTCCTCAACTAAAACTGACTAATTTTTAACGAATGAAATGAAACTCTGAATAAGAGGATGAATTTTCGACCAAGAAGTTTATGTTCCGCAAAAAGAGATAAATTTTCAACAATATACACGAATTTTCAACCAATTAGTTGAATTTTCAACCAAAAATTGAATTTGAAAGTTTTTAATTTAGAGGTTAGTTTTGAACCAAAACAAAAAAAAATTTTAACAAAAGAGTTGAATTGGCAATCAAAGAGATGAATTTTGAACCATGCAGTTCAATTTTCAACAGATGAATCCTTCACCATAAAAGATTAATTTTCAACTAAACAGTTGTATGTTTATGCCGAAAAGACGAATTCTCTACAAATAGCTAAATACCCAACTAGAACAGATTATTTTTGCAGAAATAAAACTCTGACCAAGAAGATTAATTTCCAAACAAGTTCCTGAAAAAACGGACGAATTTATAACAATATATACGAATTTTCAACCATGTAGTTGAATTTTCAACCAAAAATTGAAATTTCAAACTTTCACTTAAATATTAATTTGGAAGCGAAGAAAAAATAGCGAATTTGCAGAAAAATAATTAGATTTGCACTGAAAGATGGGGATTTTAAAAAAATGAGTTTTTTAAACGAAGCAGTTAAATTTTCATCCAATTAGATGAATTTACCAATAAGTAGAGGTACCAAAAGGACAAATTTATAAAAAAGCAGGAGATTTTTCAACCGAAAAGTTGAATTCCCAACCAAGCAAACTAATTTTCTACCAAAAACATACGATCTTTCAACAGAATAGATGAAATTTTCTACCAACATAAGACTAATTTTGAAAAAAAATACAATAATTGTAAACTGGAAAAGATCAATTTTCAGTCGAGGAAGAAGCACCAAATTGTTGTTTTTTCGAAACAGAAACGCGAATGTTCTACACATCTCAAAGGAATTCTTACTCCGCAAATATGTATTTCCAACGAAAAAGTTAATTTTCAACCAATCAATTGAATTTTCGAAGAAACATTTGGATAAGGAGAAAATATAATTATTTTCTGTCAAAATTGATAAAATTTCCATGCAAATGATAATAAAATATTTAACCAAAATAATAGATTAATTTATGAAGAAAGATTCGAAACTCTGACCAAAAAGATTGAATTCCAACCAAGAAGTTCATTTCCTGCAAAAACGGACGAATTTCCAACAATATACAAAAATTTTCAACCATGCAGTTGAATTTCCAACCGAAAATTGAAATTTTAAACTTTCAGTTTAATATCAATTTTAAAGCCAATCAGATGAATTTACCAATAAATTAGGGGTACCAAAAGGAAAAATTTATGAAAAAACAGGAGATTTTTCAACGGGAAAGTTTAATTTCCAACCAAGCAGACTAATTTTCTACCAAAAACATACAATCTTTCAACAAAAACGATGAAATTTTCTACCAATAAGAGACTAATTTTGAAAAAAATACATTAATTGTAAACTGGAAAAGATCAATATTCATTCGAGGGAGAAGCACTAAATTGTTGTTTTTTCAAGACGAAAGGGCGAGTTTTCTTCACACCAGGGGAATTCTCAGTCCGCAAATATCCATTTCCAACAAAAAAGTTAATTTTCAACACATCAATTGAATTTTCGAAGAAACATTTGGATAAGGAGAAAAAAGAATTATTTTCTATTAAAATTGTTGAAATTTTCATAAAAAATATAATAGAATATTCGATATCGAACGAGAAAATTTCAAGTTTCCTATAGAGATAGACGGAAAAGTAATAAACCGATATAATATCGTGGAAAAGACCCTAAAATTCATTTTCAAAGTCACTGAAATAGCAACGATATTTATAATAACTGTTACTGATAAAAATGTAAGTAGTCAAAATCAAATTCTTATAAAATATAAAGAAAAGAATGAAGTAAAACATTAACTTACCAAATTCCCAAAGGTGGTTTTAAGTATCTTCTTTCAATCGCCGCCTCCAATGACAGTAACCTTTGACGCGCCTGCTCTACAGCGCTAACTTGCTCCATTTCATGAAGTTTCTCAAGTTCCTCAGCCTCTTCTGTTCCCGCTCTTGGAGGAAGTTTCCACCCCTTAACCTGCATACTCGCGTTAGCGACTTTGTCTTCCAAAGCTTCGACTTGTTCGAGAAGTTGAGCATCGACCCGCAAAGCTACTTGCTCGCACCAATCTTCAGGACTGTCAGGTTTCGAGATGGTGAATTCTTCATCTTCATCACCATCGCCTTCACCTTCAGCATCAACACTCATGTCCGTAGCTGACATGTTTCCCGGATCCACATTAATCTTCCCCGTCACCGCCAGGAATGATTCCATCGTCGCCCAGGTTGTGCGTTTCAACTCCTTCTCTCTCACACCTCGCGAGTGGAGGTGTTCCAACAATTCTTGAAACGTGTCCACGTCCGTTATTCTCCACCACCCGTATCGTAAGTCTGTAAATTCAAAGATAAAATTATACAATGTTTGCGTAAGTTCATCAATTCAATTATTCAACGTCATATATCTTTCACTACCATTTGGCACCGGTTTTGCTTCTCCAGGAGGCGGCAAGCCGTGGATTTTCAGGTACTCTAGTTGCACTGCTTCGTCCTGAGTCAACACTAGAGGCGCTGGACTGTCACACCTTTCGTAATTTGGACTAGCAGGTGGAGGGAAAACTGGAATTCTGAGCTCCGTAGGTTCGGCAATACCGAAGATCTGCTTGGTGCTCGGTCCAGGAATGTCGCACGTCTCTCGTGGAAGTATTGAGAACCAGTTGGGTTCATGACCACCACCTAAATAAATAGTAACATCTCCTTTACAATAACACAATACTTCGTAAAGTAACATCAATAATTTTGATCAATAAACACTTACCAATAAAGGATCCATTCGCATCCTTGCCGTTGTGCAAGTTATTAACGTGATTAAATTTATCGCCATTCGGAATCGCGTCCACAATCTTATCATCCATCAGCTTTATCAGAGCTTTCTGACGCTTTACATCTGCATCGTTCTCCTTTTTCATATCTTCCGCCTTAACATCCACGTCCATCTTGATTTCACTTTCCTGCTTTATTTCCTCGGACGTGACATTGATCTTTGAGTCTGTCACACTTGCGTCAATATCGTTCTTCGAAACTTCTGCGTGGTACTTTGAATTCTCGGCTATGCAGTTAATCTTCTCTTCCTTCTTACAATTAACTTCTTCCACTTCGAACTTATCTTTCTCGTCAAGAGGTTTGAAATCTTCCTCCTCCTTGTGCGCATTCACTGTTCTTCCTTCCTTCACTTCGTTCGGAGCTTCATTTTCACGATTCTCAGTGCCCATTTTAACATCTTCCTGCTTTACTTCAGGCTTCTCTTCAATCGGCATATTTTTGTACTTTTCATCTAACTCCGCTTGGAGGTCGAGAATTTCAGGCTCTGCGCTCTCCATAGCTTCCACGTAAATTCCACCGGAGCAAGCAAGTTCCCAGTACCTCCTCCAATATCTGTCCTGACCGAAAACGTGAGCTCGCAACTGCTTCGATGAACTGTTCAGCTTCTGAAGCTGCTCTTCTGATTGTTTCAGGAGTTTGTCGAGTTTTTTGCCTAGCTCTTCACCAGAAAGGTTCTTGTCCTCTTCCTGAAGAAAGACATTAGATTTCAAAATTAATGTTAAATATTTACAATTAGATGAAGAAGAGACTATAAGAGATTTATAAAATTACCTCTTCGGGTTGAGTTCCTTCGCTTTCATTTTCAGACATGTCCTCCACTTCATCCTCATGATGAATTTCTTCAGGAGTAGGCGTCGTTTCGACAACAGAAGATGTATTTCCTTCCTCGTCTACTTCCTTCTTTTCTATGGTTATCGTATCACCACTCTTATTGACAATGACACCAACCGCTTCCATTCTGACTTTTCGACTGTGCAATTGTCGCAGTCTAAAAAAGTGAAGATTATTATTGATTTCTGTTTTCCGCAGTACAGAATAAGTTACTTTCAAAATGAAACTAGTTATCGTTAATGTTGAATCACGAAGAAAGGTGTTCATCGCTATTTTTTTTTAGTTAATTTTGTATTTTACGGGTATTCACTAACGTTTAGTTGAGTTAATCATCTCTTGAATAGATCATAAACTGAAAAAAATATATTTATTCCTTAAAAAACTAATTTTGAACTAAAAATGGAAGATAAACCTTTAATTGGAAGAATTTATTTTCAACGGAATAAGAATAATTCTAAACAAAAAAGCAATGGTTGATACTTCGAACGAGAAAGATTTTTCAACAAAAGAGACGAATTTTTAGCAAAGAGGAAAAAAATCAACCAGATTGTTAATATTTCAAGCCAAAAAGGCAAATTTTCTACAAAATATTTGAGGTTTCAACCTACAAATATGAATTTCTATCAAGAAAGTTCAATTTCAAAATAGTACTTTTATTTTCTACCGAAAAAGTTCAACTAACTAACTGTTTGGACTAACTTCCAACATTGGTGGTTTTTTTTGAAGCAAATGGAATGGTATCTATCAATATTCTCAAGTTCCAAACAAAATGATCGAAATTTCAACGAAAACTATAAGTTCTTCAGTAATAAAAGATTGATTTCCAACCACAGAGGAGCATATTTAAGTGGAATGTTGAATCTTCAGCAATAATAAGTTAATTTCCGGATAAGGAAGCTCATTTCCAAGCCAAGTCAAATTTTCATGAAAACAGATTACTAGTCAAACGAACGGTTGCATTCTACAGTCGAAAAGACGATTTTTTTTACTAAATTGTTGAATTTCTAACCAAAAAGATGAATATTTGAAAAAATTGATTCCCTACCAAAGAGACGAATTTTTGACAAAATACAAGAATTTTGAACTACGATATTTATTTTTCAACCAAAATTGGAATATCTCAACTTTTTAGTCTCAACATAAAAAAAATCTAACAGATTGTGCAACTTTTTGAAGAAATGAATTTTGAAGAAATGAGTTGTATTTTTAACAACAACAAAATCATTTCTAACTGAAAAATGGAAACAACCAAGCAATCAAAAAAATACAAGTTTTAGACGAAAAGGGTTGAATTTTTGTTGAATTTCGAACAAAATGATTGAATTCTTGAACAAATAATACAATTTTCAAACAAAGAAAGTTAATTAGTTGAATATTTATTAGAAGAGTTGAAGTTTCAACCAAACATATCAATATTCAATTGATATAGTTAGATTTTTAATAAGAAAAAATTAATTTCCAGCAGAAAGAGGAAAAAAATCAACCAGATTGTTGATATCTCAAGTCAAAAACGCAAATTTTCTACAAAATATTTGGGGTTTCAACCAAGGAATATGAATTTCTATCAAAAAAGTTAATTTTCAAAATAATAATTCAATTTCCTACCGAAAAAGTTCAACTAACTAACTGAAAAGACAAATTTCCAACATTGAAGGTTATTTTTGAAGCAAATTGAATGGTCTTTTTCAATATTTTCAGGTTCCAAACATAATGATCGAATCTTCAACGAAAACTATGAGTTCATCAGTAATAAAAGATTTATTTCCAACCACAGAGAAGCATATTTAACTGGAATGTTGAATCTTTAGCAATAATAAGTTCATTTTCGGATAAGAAAGTTGATTTTCAAGCTGAAAGTCAAATTTTCATAAATAGAGATTAATAATCAAACAGTTGCATTCTTAAGGGGGTCGTCTAGTTACGCGGTTCCAAAAAATCGATTTTTTTACATATCTCGAATCTTTGTGATACTAGAAATGTACCCTATAAAGGATTTAACCCAAAACAGAATCTTTCGCGAGATATAGGTGGCCAAACATAGCCACTTTCTGTCTTTTCACGCGTTTTCGCGTCATTGCTTATTTTTAAACGCGTTTTCCCAAAAGTCGTGTTTTTCAAAAGTGTTGGCAAGGCCCTGACTAGAGTTTTTGAGATATTGTTTGTTTATAAATTTTAAATTGTTCGTCAGAAGTGTCGCTATGGCCTGACACGAGCTTTTTTGGGAAAAAATTTTTTTCATGTTTTTACAGCCCTTCTTAGCTCGACGAAAATGGTAAAAATTCGATTTTTCTGTTCAAACATCCACAATTTTGAGAATTTTCAACTCAGATTAAGAAGCTCGTGTCAAGCCATAGCTGAAGTTATAAAAAATACACGAATTTTTCCTTTTTCAAGGTTCATCCAGCCAAATCTGAGAAAGCTTGCCACAAAGTCAGGTACAATTTTTTTATGGAGGCCCGGTTCAGGTCATACCAAGGACACAATTGTCAATGAATAAATGACTACAATATATCAATTTCTAGAGAATTGATGTACAAAATTAATACAAAAAACTGCATCTCTTCATCATGTTTAGTTTCTTTGCAATCTATCCTCAAAAATACGCTCGAAAATAGAGCGCGTAACTAGACGACCCCCTTAAGTCGAAAAGACGATTTTTTTTTACCAAATTGTTGAATTTTCAACCAAAAAGATGAATATTTAACAAGATTAATTCCCTACCAAAGAAACGAATTTTTGACAAAATACAAGAATTTTGAACTGGGATATTTATTTTTCAACCAAAATTGGAATATCTCAACTTTTTAGTCTCAACATAAAAAAAAAAATCCAACAGATTGTGAAACTTTCAAGCAAAAAAGGCGAATTTTGAAGAAATGAGTTGTATTTTCAACAACAACAAAATCATTTCTAACTGGAAAACGTAAACAACCAAGCAATCAAAAAAATACAAGTTTCAGACGAAAAGGGTTGAATTTTTGTTGAATTTCGAACAAAATGATTGAATTCTTGGACAAGTAATACAATTTTCAAACAAAGAAAGTTAATTAGTTGAATATTTATTAGAAGAGTTAAAGTTTCAAGCAAACATATCAATATTCAATTGAGATAGTTAAATTTTCAATGGGAAAAAATATTTTTTCGACACAGTGTGCGTAAAATGCGTTTTTACACACACGTGCGTAAAACGGCGTATTACGATACAGTATGCGTAAAATAAATTAGAAAATAGTAATATGACGATAGATTCATTTTTACTCATATTGTATCGTCAAAAGCCGTTTCACACTCTCATATGGGTGTAAAACCGCATTTTACAAGCACACTGTGTCTAAAATTATCAGATTTCAACTTGTGATTTACCAAATCGTGGTGATCGAACATGTTGCATAATATACTTTTAATTAGTAACCATTTCATTACTCATTTACAAAAGTTTTTTTGTTCGCACTATCATTATCAAAAAACAGAACTCACTTCCTAATTTTGGTGTCAAGTACAAATCGCTCCTTCCTCAATTGAGCTACAGTCTCCAAACTCCCCTCGATTTGTTTGATCACAGCCTTATTTTGCAGCAACTCATTGCACAGGAAAGCGAGCATTTGCGCTTTGTGCGTAGGATTCAATGCGAGGAATGGCTTGTCTCGCAGCCTCTCAGACATCTTCCAGGTTTCGTTGTTGTGAAGATGCTCGTAGAACTGAGCATTCTTTCCCGAACAGGTTGAAGCATAATCGCCACCGTTTTGGTGATGATCAGCAAATTTCTTGTCTCTCTCACGCTCAAGACAGACACCAGTTAGGGCTTTGACTTCACCAGTTGCATTCGCGTAGAGATAAATCCTGAGAACTTCACTGATGTTCGCGTGTGTGATGTCTGCCTGGCGAAGACTCTGACCCAATCCTGTTGTGTGTCTGGCTGGTTGTGGAATTCCAGGATCTTCAATCGCACAAACTAATAAATGAGTCATCACAGACAACATTTCTTCTTCAGCTTCCTCGTCATTGAGCAGAGCCATCTGTAAGCTCTTCAAACCTGGCAGTGAATCCATGTCTAAAATTTAAAAAGAAATCAGATTAAGAAGACTTTCAAAGTTTTTTAATGTTTTAAATCTTTTTAAAACTTCAAAAATTCTTGAATATCTTTCAAACTTACTCAAACAGACAAGATGATTCTTTATATAGTTTTAAACTTGTTGAAGGTTTTCAAATATTGTATAATTTTTTCCTGTACTTCTGAATATCTTTCAAAATTATTTGCATTTTTATTTGAATTGGAAAGAAAAACTGAAAAATTGGATAAAAGTGCCTTCAAAAATATTTCAATTTCTGTTTCGACACTTTTTTAAGGAAAATTTTTTGACTGTTTCAAAATTTGTTTATATGTCGTCTTTGAATTATCAAAATGCTTGTGAATTTTATGTTTGAAATTTTTAAGAATATATAATTTGTTTTGAATATGTTGAAACCTCTTCAAGTTTCTTACTATTTTTAATCTCTTCGAAACTTATGAAATTCTTGAATATCTATCAAACTTATTTAAACTGCCAACAATTCTTTTATTTCATTTCATATTTTCAAGAACTTTTCAAATATAACATAATTTTTTTAACTTCGTTCGAAACTTAAAAATCCTAGAAAATTACAAAAATGCCTCACAATTTTTCAGAATCTTTCTCGAGAATTTTGATAATCTTTTTGAATGCTAAACATTTTTTTCGATTATTCTTAAACATGAATTTTTCAGAATGAATATTGAGAGAAAAAATTATCCTCTCGAAACTTTTCGAAATCCCTTGACGGCTTCTAAATTTTATCTTCGAAATTATGAAAAATCTAAATTTTGTTTAATACCGTTTGAATTTCAACTTCTCAATCCGACTACGAAAATCTCAAATTCGTTTCAATTTTTTTGAAATATTTTCGAATAGTATATAATTTTACATTCATAGGTATTTATTTTTCTTTTAACTTGTTAATATCTTCTAAAATGTTCCTTATCTTTTCTAAAATGTCAGATAACCATTAGAATTTGAAGAACAAAAAATTTGGAACTTTAAGCCTGAAAATTGTTTAGCTCTTCTTTTACAGGCAAATATTGTTAAATTTCAAGCAGATACGTTCTTCAAATCTTTAATCCAAACGTGTTTTCGGTATTGAAAAAACTTACACATACAACTAATAAATTATACATTCTTCACATTCATAAGTTCAAAGTTGAAAATTTCGAGTTATTAACATTCTATACACGAGGATTTTCAAGTTTGGGTTTAATTCCATTGCAGAGGCATTCAAAATGAATTTCTAATTCAAAATATTTTTCAAAACCTGAAAACCCCAGGAAGTGATAGTGAATTTGTTTTTGGCCGCGAATTTTCTGTATCTTAGTTTCAAAGAAAAACTTATACAATCGCTTTGAGTGCCGCTTGGATAAAATGGAATTTTTGAATTTTATAAATAAATCTGATTGATTTGAAACTCAAGAATTTTGACAGATTTACAATTTTTTGAGAATTTGAATTCGAATTTTTTTACTAATTTGTATGATTTTTTAATGAAAAAATTCCTAAATTTTTTCAGTTCTCATTTGAAAACGTTTTTCAATTTTTCTAATTTGTAATCATCAACATTTGAATTACCATTTTTTTTAAATACGGATTCAAATGCTTGGAAAGCTTCGAATGAATAAAAATTTGAAAGGATTCGTAATTTGAAAAATTTGAAGGATTCGTAAATAAACATTTCGTAATCCATTAAGGCCAAGAATACGAGTACCGAAATTTAGGATCGAATAGGAAGATTTTTTCGGTGTACGAATAGCGGGACCTAGGAGAGGGGTTATTTATTAATCAAAAATATAAATTCTTCGAATTGAAATCATTTTAAACTAGAAATTCAAAAAAATAAACTACATATTTCAAATCGTTAACCTAGATGTCGAAAAATT
This sequence comes from Neuroterus valhalla, assembly GCA_011762715.2. Lineage (NCBI taxonomy): Eukaryota > Metazoa > Arthropoda > Insecta > Hymenoptera > Cynipidae > Neuroterus > Neuroterus valhalla. The sequence goes on from WSXT02000030.1 coordinate 2,377,540, forward strand.
ACAAGTATAAAAAGTTGAAAAGTGAGATTCAAATGCTCAAAATTTCCATTATAACAATATTGAACTGTAGAAGGCTATAAAATTTTGAAAAACAGTTCTAAACTAACTATTGTAAGTTTAATGATTTTAAATTCAAACGTCCAAATTGTATGGTTTGCCTAATTGTAAATGATTGAAATTCTTCAAATCTGAATTATTAATTTTGAGCGCTACAACTTGAATTGATTTTTCCATTGAAAGCTTTTCAACTCCTAAAATACCAAAATCAAACAAAAATCGTTATAATTTTATTGAACATCATGGCAATCGTGATTCAAATTCAAACTTTTCGTCCCAGAGTTGAAAAATTCAAATTAAGATAAATTGTCCTTACCAAAGCCTAAGGTTTCGCCAAAGTTGTGTAAGAATTCGAAAACCATGACAATGTCTGCAAAAGCTTTTCCTGAAAGCTTTAGACCGGGTATTCGTTTTATTTCTGGCAAGGACTTGTGATCTGTGAGTTCCATATCCTCGACAGGTTTCCTGATTTGTTCGACCAACTCTATTTCCATTTTCCTCTGCTCAGCTCGCTTTTCTTTTGTTGCTATTCTCTCTGCTCTCGCTTCGAGACGTTTTTTCTCTCTTTCTTCCATTTTTCTGCGATTTTCGAGAGCTCGTACCAATGCCATGTGCTGCCTTCTTCTCTCCCTCTCCTGATTCGAGAATAAATTTATCAAGTTATAAATCATCAAGGCACGAGTCAACTAATTCCTTTGAACCCTAAATCAACCTTTGAACTAGTTTAAAGTTGAAGTTAATACCGTACGCTTTTGCACACTTTAAGCTTGAGGGAAGAGAAGAAAACTGCTGTGTCAAATTCTTTTTAAATACTGAATTTTGGCAGAAGTAATTGGAAGAAAAGTCAATTTTAATAAGTTGCCAATACTTCGGGAAAAATTAGTACTAAAAACCTAGATCGAGTAGAAATAGCATAGACAAAGAAGGAAAGCAATTTCTGCCGAATGAATTTTAGGAATGTCTATTAGAAAAAAAGGATTGTTCCGCTAAAAAGAAGAAACGTCCTAAATCCCTTGTAAGTCTGAAATCGTTCAAACAACACTCGGAGTAACATAATTCTAGAATTCGGATCTATAGGTTCTTCACACGGCAAAAACCCACGAAAATTTTTCTGCATTCTTAGAGATACATTAGAGATACACACAATATTTTACAAAGCTTGTAATTTAATGCAAATAGAGAATAGTATTTTGTCATAAATAAGTAAATTGTATCGATTTATTCAGCTTATTCAACATATTTTAGTTTTTGTCATGTTATGATGTATATTCAGTTTGCGTGTAGAGCAAGATGAAAATTAGTAAATGATACGAATGAGAAATGAAAAATTTAAATATAACTTTGAACTCTGAATGTAACCGGAAGTATTATAATCGTTTTGATAAAATGGAATTTCGTTAAGTACTTGAATCAACTGAAATCCGTCCCAAAAATCTTTCTTTTAAACAAAACAATTAGGAATAGATGAGAATGGAAATTAAGCAATTGAATTAAAATTATATTATATTTAATTTTAGTAGGAAATAATCTTATTGTGACGGACTTCGTGAATCTTGGAATGAAAATGAATGAGGACATAAAAGCACTATAATAAATAAAAAGTTAATAGCGAAAAGAAACATCAAGCAACAGCGATACAAGGAAGAAGAAAGTACAGCGATGATGCATTTCGCACGATCAATGTGTCTTGAAATTAGCGCAAACATAAATAGAAGTATATTTTTTGTTAATAAATTCACAAGCAATGTCGGTTTTATAATTGATCCCAGTTGGTATTCCGTATTAAAGCGAATGTTAGAACAATCATAATGAAAGTAATGAAATATATAGGAGGTTTGAATTATAAAAGGATGGCTATCTACTTCATCTTTTCGAATAAAAAAAAAAAATTCATAATAATTCGGTTATTCGTATTTCTAATTTTTGTGGAGTGTCTGCTGGGACAAGCTTCCTGAATTGCCCAATACAGAAAATTTGGAATCAATTTGGAATCAATTTGGAGTCAAAAAATCTAACTGTAATTCTACAAAGATAAACAATCTTCAATCGTAAGCGTTCAAAATTGACGATTTGCGAATTGAAATTTTAAGACTATTCAATTTTTAATGCATGAAACACTTTGAATTGGAGTACAAAAATTAAAGATTTGACATATTCCGAACTCAAAAAATTGTTATTATGTTTGGTCGAATTTGTAAAAGTTTTTGAATGTTCGAACAGAACACAATTCAAACTAAGACTTTCATATTTAAAGATTATAATTTTTCAAGCAATAATTTATCAAACTGGAATCGTATTTAATAACTTTCACAAATAATAAATACTTATTCGAACTCTCTGAGTTTCAAGTTAGAAGTTTAGAGAAAGTTTCAAATTTGAATATGTCAAAATATGAATGTTCAATTTTGAAAATAACAAACTTTGAAATTGATCTAGAATGAACAATTTTATATTTTATGCATACAAAATTAGACGCTTGTTTAATCGGAATCATAAGGAACTTCAAACAATTTCAAACGTCTCGCGCACATGATTAAACAAATTTATAGTTAAAATTGTTTGAGTTTGTACAATTTCAGTCCATTATGTTCAACAATCTTATATTTTATTTGTTTCTAATTAGAGAAGTGCGAAAATGAATTGTAAAATTTGCAGCCCTTAAATTAAAAAAATTTTTCATTCAAAGTCTTAATGTTGAACATCTCCAATTCTATACGCTAAAAATCGAACAAATTATTTATTGTAAATCGAATGTATTTGAAAAATTCGAAAGAAAACCTCCAACTTTATAAAGTTTGAAATTGGATGGAATTAACAGAAAAGCCTTTCAAAATGAAATAATATTTAAATCTTACAATCCTTGGAAACTGAAGAACTTATTATGGATTAAAAAGATTGACAAGTTAACTAACTAAAATTTCAAATATTGAATGCAGTGTTTTGATTTTTTGAAATACTCTGAATCTTAAGAAAATGAATAAAGAAAACTGTCACATTGGAACCTTTAGAAAATCACTAATTTCAACCAATTGCACAAAGACGTTTAAAGTTAAAAAACTTGTTGTTTTGGGACAATTTGAAAAAGTGTGTTTTCCAATTTAGTCGGACGTAAAATGAACTTTTAACACATATTTTTGGAAGATTCAATACGTTAATTCAAAAAATAACAAAAATATATTATTTGGTCTATCGTTTTCAGGAAAGAAAATATGAATTCAATCAAATCTCTTTCTATTCTTGTCAAAGGAATGAACACTTTTAAGAATCATTTTAGTCTACTGAAAAAATACTTTCCATTGGGGGATGATGGGCCACCCGGGGTAATGTTGTCCTACCTCTAAAACTTTGTCAGAAAATAACTTGACTTTTTGAAATCTGATATTCTGACAAACATAACAGAATTTTACCCAGTACTCTGCATAATTTTTTTTTTTATATGCCGTTACATTCATGGTGAACTTTACCTCTGATGGCCCAGCTTCGCCCCGGTTGATCGCAACTTTTGATTTGATGTTAAAGTGCAAAATAAATTAAAAGCCTTAGGGATGCGGATAGAAGTTTGGATGGAAGTTTTATGCACCATTCAAAATTAGGAGAGGATGAAAATTGTTAGTGTTTTTTTGGTTTATGCTTAGGTTAGGTATGAGACATACCAGCTCGACGGTGTAGAGCATCTCGCGCTGCTTGGTGAGCTCCTGCATGTACATCTGCGGCACAAAACACATCCAATCCACCAGTGCTCAAACCACCGCTATACATTCAAAAGTAATAATCGCTTTCTCCCTCAGGAGCCATCCATAAATTACGTGACAGCTATTGGGGGGGGGGGGGGGGGGGGATTTAGTTACTTATACATAATTTTTTTTTGAATAAAGAAAAAAGAAAACCAAGAAAAAACAAAAATA